>JAPYYZ010003624.1:0-11424 GCA_030522705.1 Eretmocerus eremicus
TGAATAGCTTAGATGGAAGTTATGGTTGATTCATAGTATGAAGTCACGAATATGTTACGAATAAGATACTTCCGCTCATTTACGAGTATTTATATCTCAAAATCTATAGCATGGATGCTTATGGAAATTGATGTGCAAGTTCATTGAGTTCTAATCAACATTCAAGACAAAGTTGCGGGTGAATCTGTCGAAGTTGAGAGAATCCGATCGATTCGACCTCGGTGGTACCGAGGTTACTCCCTTAAGCCTAATATGTGGCGATTTTATCATACGGCATATCCAAAAAAAATATCAGAAATCTGGTTATTTTCGGTAAAAATTCTTCAAATGAATTTGGTCTCCTCTAGGTCTACTATTTATCAAGTGCATATCACAATTTGCTTGTCGAACGATTTTGAAGTAGAAATTTTGATTCAAACCTGAGAAAATGAAGATTCCGCATGTGCCTAATTTCCCCTTGTGAAAGGTAAATTTTTCCTCTCGAGACATGGATTGTGACTTCCTCATGCTCCAAATGGCGAAAATAGCTATTGATCAGAGTAATTATACAGTCAAGGGATAGGAATGGATGTCTATAGATCGACTCGATTGGAATTTGCGTAACAGTAGCGATTTCAAATGCTAAAAGTGAGTTTTTTTCCACTTTTTAGTGGCAAAACATTTCAATCAATAATCTTCAGTTCTCGAAAATTCATAGATCTAAACCTTATACAAAATTAGTTATTCTTAATCTATTGATGAAGATGTATATTAACAATATTACAACCATTATGCTTCGAATTGAACGCAAAAATCACGTGTTTTATGCCTCAAAATGACGCGATTTGGCCATACGGCATGGCCAAAAATTTCAGAAATTTGGTTATTTCGGTAAAATTTTTCCACTGACTTTGGACTCTTCTAGGTCTATCATTTATCGAGTGCATATCACAATCTGCTTGTCAAATGATTTTGAAGTAAAAATTTTGGTTCAAACATAAGAAAATGAAGATTCCGCATGTGCCTAATTTTCCTTGTGAAAGGTACATTTTTTTCTCGGGACACGAATCGTGACTTCCTGATGCTCCAAATGGCCAAAATAGTTATTGGTCAGAGTAGATATACAGTTAATGAATAATAATAGATGTCTGAGAGATCGATTTGACTGGAATTCGCGCAGCAGTGGCGATTTCAAACGCTAAAAGTCGTCTTTTTCCACCTTTGGCGGACGAAAAATTTCAATGTTTCGAACCCAGTTCTGGGGTACCTCACAATTTTCCTTCATGTTAGAACCTCGTCAATACATCAGTTTCAACCCTTGACAATGAGGGAATGTGCTTATATTATTGAATTTTCCAAAATTTCACATTTGGTCGTGGAAACATGGGCAGTACTTTTTATCTCACTTTCACCGTATTTTTCGGCCTTTCGGACTCTACTGCTCTATAACAATGGTCTAAATGAAAGGAATACGTGATCTTATGTGTACCTATACGTGTGAGGTTGTGTTATATTCATGTAATGTGAGGATTTTCCGGATTCCGTAGATTTGGGGATGAAATAACGGGTGTAATGTTGCGAGTGTGTGTTATTCACAATGGATCACGGAAATTGACATAACTCCGGAAGTAACCGTCCGATCGAGTTGAAGTTTCGTGAGAACGCCTTTCCGACGGTCGGAAACCTATTCTTGGAGAGTTTCCCGGAAAATTCGGAAAACTCGAGACGAATTTTCCAGAGACATTCATGGAAGAATTGCCATCGGATGAAGGCGAGTATTCATCCTCGTGTATTTGTGTACTTTAGGAAAAGCTTACCAACATCGCCCGGAAAATCGTGAATGTGAGCAAATGGAAATCGGCCAACACGCGCGATATCCTTTTGCCGTAGCATTCTTCCGTCTCTTTAGAAGGAATATAACATACAAGCAGTGGCACCCGAGCTCGGTACAAAATGCAAGATTGCACTACGCGAACCGTGTCGTGGAACGCATCGGCCAGCGAGGGACAAATGATGTGGATATAACATACGAGCGATGCACTGGATTATTTAAAAGCATTCGGAAGCAAGTAGATCACGAAATTATGGGATTGTTATAAAGGGATTTACGATTATTACATCATATGAAGATGCATCTTCGGGCATCTGGCATATGCCCGAAGATGCTTTTCAATCGGCCGATTGAAGAGCTCAAACGAGTAGAGTCGAATTTCATCCGAATCATGATATCAATCTGAGAAAACGGAAGGGAATATGGAAGGTTACTCGGGGTTTAGCGGAAAAGAAGGGACAACAAGAGGAAAAATCACAATTTTCACGAAGAAAAAAAAAGGATTTGTAGATGCACCTCGGGAACAGGGGGCAATGTATGGACGAGGAATGCACGAGCATCTTTGAACATAGAGTGAATATGTCATTCTACTTGATAAATATACAAACATGGTTGAGGTATATGTGCGTATGCATGGTATATTGTAAGTCTTAGGGGACACTCGGCCGAAATTTTTTTTTTCAAAGAAACTGTTGAGTTCCAACACGGGTGTTTGACACGGAGCGATGCCGCGTGGCTTATATCGACGCGTTCTTTTTCTCCCGCACCGGGCGATACTATGGACTTGTCAGAACAGCAAATCCGCGGAGTTACCCTCTGACATCGCAAGCGAAGTGTAATTTATTCGCCGAAAAAGTCGATTCCGTGGCGAGAGTGCATTGTCTGCTTTTGTTCGCGAGATGCTGTGTTTTTCTAACCGATAATTAGGGATCTCGTTTGAGCCCAAATGTGTTGCTGTGCGGCCGTCATATGTCCGGCAAAAAACTGAGGCTATCCCTGACTGCAGAAAGGACTCAGCTAACATTTCGCACCGTTCAACCAAATTCCCGTCGCCGGGATAGCTACCAAGACGGGAAAAACTGCAAACCCGGAGCCTAAAACGCGAAGCGGACTGGAATTAGCGTCGACAGCTAGCAGCCAAAGCCAGTGAGAGATCCACACGCAGGTGCTTTTTGAGGTTAGAAGCGCGGTCGCGAGCGTCACGTACGGGTCTACGTTTCCCTCCAAAAACCGAGAATAATTTTTCGCCGGACGCGCTCTAACTCCAATAGCGAAGTAGTGGACCGTAATCACAATGATTAATCTCAATAAGAAAACCCTAGTAGGGGGGAAACCTCCAAACCAGTACCGAAAATCCGGCTCACAAATAGAGATTAGGCTTAATTCTATGCCGACATCCAACGAAATAGCTCCTACGGGAGAGAAAACGGGTACTAGAAGCCAAACGAGAGACGTCGACGAAAAGCTCTCAAAGAAAAAAAACGACCCTCTTTCTAGTGTCACCGGGAGAATTACGACACTCGGTACGAAGGAAAATTGTTTTGCCACGGGTCATAACAAACCGGAGAAAACGGGGATCGGAAAAGAGTCCGTGAGGCCGGGCGCGGAATCCAACCAATCAATCGCTTCCGAAAAAAATGGTACGAAGAGTACGGCGGGTGACGCAATATCGAACACGGATGGAGGTAATGAAAAAAAAAGTGACGAAAGGCAATCGATTATACCCGGAAACGCGAACGGATGAGAGCGATCTCAGAAGGAACGAATTCGACGATTGCATGGAAGGTCCATTCAAAATCTATATACAAAACAAAGACAACTCACGGCGCTTCATAGATGCTGTGCTCATAGGAAAAATGTTGGTCAATACTTCCAAAGAAAGAGGTAAATTTCAGAGTTGCAAAAACATCGTGCCGTCAACAGTAAGAGTTCTCGCGAAGGAGAAGTCATTGGCCAACGAAGTTCTCAAATTAGCATACTGGGACGAAAAAGGATTGATAGCTTTCATACCTAACCACTCAATAATGGTTCAAGGAGTGATCAAAAATGTCCCCCAACACTTGAGCGAGGATGAGATTAGACAAAACTTAGAAATACCAGGCGACAACGACGGTTGTACCTTACTTCAAGTTCTGAGATTCAATAAGAAAATGCTTGATCCTAAGGACCGATCTCCAAAATTGCTGCCAACTAGAGTCGTCCAAGTCACTATCAAAGGGAAGCGGCTCCCCTCTCATATCTACCTCTACAGAACCAACTACGCAGTTGAGAAATACTATCCTAGAGTAAGGCAATGTTACAAGTGTTTCAAATTCGGACACGTGAAAAAGCACAGCAAAGTGAACTGCCTCATTCGTAGAAGATGTGGAAGCAGGAACCTGTGCTCCAACGAAATGCGCTCTACGTTGCAAGCTCAACAACCCCGCTGTCTTAACTGTGGCCAGAATCACCTCCCTACCGCGACAAATTGCGATAAACGCAAAGAACAACAAGAACTGAGCGATTTAGCTACTAGATGGGACATTCCTACTATAGAGATGAAATGTGCGTACCGCGAATATTGCGAAAGTTCGAGTGATCCTCAGTATTTCCCTCCAATCGGTCCAAGACTGAGAAACGGAAATGAAAATGATTCCTTAGACACGGGAATCCCAAGAAGAGTGCTCGACGAATACTCACATATTCTTAACAAATATAAGAGGAAGGATACACGCAAGCGAAATGAACACCCTTACCCCGACTACGAAACGCGAATCGACCCTCCAATCGGTACCTATGCAAACACTTCCCAAATGCCTAAGAACTTCGAAACGAGCCGATCAAGCTCAAACAATCAGGGGAAAAATGCTCATCGCGGGGTCCAGGAAAACGAAACCTATGAGTTGAAGAAAAATATTGAACACATCGAATTCATGTTGAAATTCACAACTAAAAACAATATCTTAAACGCAATGAAAGTCGTGATAGACGATACGAGAGTCGAATCAGGATCCCCGAAACCCGACCATGAACCGCTTCGAGATGCAACCAAAAACTGTAACGCCCTAATGAATCTGTTATCTCAGACAAGCGACGACATTTGTAGTCCGAGCGATGATAACAATAACGACAACCGTAATGTTTCCCCTATCTTATTCGCTTCCCAACAACCAAATGGTTACGGTATTCCTGATCGGAAATCCACACAGGATTCGGGGGGGGGGGGGGGGGGGGGGAATTCCGCGGATAAGTAATAAAAACAGGTTTTCTGCACACAAACTCTTGCTCTAAATATGATTCTGAAAGAACTTATGATAGTACACTGGAATTGCAGAGGAGCTCAATCTAAGAAGAGCCAACTAGAAGACTTAGCAAACGAGTATGATATAATCTTATTAAATGAGACGTGGTTGACAGAAAAGTCAAAGCTGTACATAAAAGATTTTAACTTGATAAGAGAAGACAGAGTTGACCCAACTAATCCTAACCCTCGTGGAGGAGTTTGTATTTTAATTAAATCTGGATTAGTGTTTAAAGAAGTTTCCAACATATACCATAAAAATAAGCAGCTAGAATCAATTGCAATCTCAATCAAAGGTCAAACGGGGGAAGAAATATTAATTTGTTCACTGTACAGAACTCCAAGTAGTATCACCCATGAGGAAGATTGGAAAAAGCTACTTACATCCGTAAAAGACTACAATAAAGTAATTATCGGGGGAGACTTCAACACCCATCATCCAGACTGGAGCTCGAAAGAAGCGTGCCCTTCAGGTGATTCTCTTGTTGAAGCTATTTTTGAATCAGACTTCGTTGTTCTAAATGACGGATCACAAACATATATCAGGAATGAAGCTAGTTCTGAACGCTTATCAGCCATTGACCTTACACTCAGTACGGCTAATCTATCGAGAAATATCAAATGGAGTGTATCAGATGATCGCCGAAGTAGCGACCATTTTCCAATTGATGTCGTGCTGAGCTTCGCTATTGGAAAATCTCCTTACACTTCGACACACAAAATGAATACTAAAAAAGTGAAATGGCCCTTTTACAAATTATACATAGACGACTTAATCGAGAGTGAATTTGGCTCAGCAAATAGATTCATTGATTTCGCAACTGAGGAAAAATACAAATACCTTACTCAGCTGCTCACTCAATCAGTTCAATGAGATTTCAATTCCCCCAGACAGAACAGGATTCCCCCTGCGAGAACGACACAAATTACAAACTGCGCAAAAACTTTGAACGCATTCCTCAGTCTCCTCCGTGGTGGACCGAGGAATGCACACAGATGAAAATAGAAAGTCGCAGAAAAATACGAAATTTTCTAGACAATCTGAACGTGGAAAACTATAGAGCAATGGAAGAATATGAACGAAAGGCAAGGAAAAGAAGGGAACAGATAAAAAGAGACTCCTTTAGAAAGTACACGGAAGAGAAGCTAACTCGTGAAACTACTAGTGCTGAAGTATGGAAGGTGATAGACAAGTTCAAAAACAGGAGAAAAGTTGAGAACATTCCCCAGTCGAATGAGAAGCTGATAGAAAACTCAAAAAAATTTATCGACGAATTTTGCCCGACCACAGACGAAGCACCGCGGTTTCCGACTTTCTCGGACTCTAACAATGCTCCACAAGGAGAGCTAGGATTCTTCGATAATGAATTTACACTAGAGGAAGTGAATATAGCTATTCAATCGGTCAAGAAAGGGTCCAGCCCAGGCCTTGATCAAATCACTAACGAGATGCTAATAAACACCCCGGTTTCGTTTAGAAAGCTCTTACTCATAAGTCTAAACGAAATTTTCACAGAACACAAGTATCCAGAGTCGTGGAATGATTTCTTAATGTTCTTACTACCCAAAACCTCGAACAAATTCAGACCTCTGACACTAGCCTCATGCATCCTAAAACTCTTAGAGAAAATGATTCAACTTAGGCTTCTCCATTACCTGGAATCGAACAAGTTACTACCCGAATCCCAATCTGGGTTCAGAAAAGCTCGATCCTGTGCTACGAGTATTGGATCACTCCTAGCTGACATGCACTTAGCTATCCAAAAGAAGCTTTTTGTTATATGTCTATTCTTAGACATAAAATCTGCATTCGACAACGTCAACGCTGAAAAGTTTCAAATAGTCCTTAGAGGAATGGGAATACCTATCAACATCAGAAAATTCATTCTCAGAATAATGACAAACAGAAAGCTATTGTTCAGAGTAAACTACCAGCTCTTGGGCCCCTTCCTGCGACACAGAGGGGTACCGCAAGGCTGTGTACTTAGCTCGGTCCTATATATAATGTACACGATCGGGCTGAACAAAATAGTCTCCAGAAGGAACAAAATAATTCAATTTGCCGACGACTCAGTGATATATCACGTCTGCAAATCCGTGGAAGAAGGAACACAAACTCTGTTGAAAGACGCAGAAACACTAGTGGCCTTCCTCAGAGACTACGAGTTGATCACAGCTGCCGAAAAATCAAAATTGCTAGTTGTCTCTAAATCGAAAGTTGAAGCCGGATCGGTGGAGATCGAGATAGATGGCAAAAAAATTCTGAACCAAAGCTCAGTCAAATATCTTGGCTGCTGGATAGACTCTAACTTTACATGGAACACACATGCACAAGAACTCATTGACAAAATGACCAAGAACATGAATGTCCTAAAATATCTAAGGGGTACTTGGTGGGGACGACATCCGCAAGTACTCCTAAATGTTTATAGAGGGCTAATAAGGAGCAACTTTGACTACATAAGTTTCATGATCAACATAAAAGACCAGAAACTAAAAGATAGACTCGATAAAATACAGTATCAATGCCTCAGACTGGCGCTGGGGTATCGTATGTCAACGCCAATCAACGTCATGTTTGCCGAAGCAAACGAGCCGACTCTAGACGCCCGAAAAAAACAACTAGCCGATAAATTTGTAATTAAAATGTTATCAGTCGGCGAGGCAGACCTATTGGGAAAACTACACGTATTGAGATTCGAAGTGAAAACCCCGAGTGTTTGAGCAGCCCGTTTCCCTCTACTCGAATCTTTCGATAACCTATTCTTATCCAAATGGCATAAATTACATAAGACAGAAGTTCCTCTGCCATACTCATTCGGGTTTGACGTCCTCACGAACTCCTTCGACTCTGGCATAGACGTAGATAGCGGTAGCCTGATCCAAGAAGATGAAAGACCAGACATCAAATTCCAAGAACTGTTTGATGATCAAATCTTCGACGCAACGGAATTTTACACGGACGGGTCACTCACTGAGGGCAGCAATTACGTCGGATACGCGATTTTAGCTCCTAAAATTGACCTCGCGGAGAAATTCGAAATCACGAACAAAGCTTCAATTTTTACAGCCGAAGCCTTGGCTATTCGCGACACGCTTAAAATGATCAAGGACAAAAATATTTATAAGGCAATCATATTCAGCGACTCGCTTAGCTCGTTGCAGAATATTAAGAACTACAACCCCAATAAAACAAAATACGTGTCACACGTTATACTCGATATCAGACTGGCTCTCCATGAGCTCATGAAAGAACTTAGAAATAGAAAATTAGTCTGGATTCCTGCGCACTTAGGAATCCCTGGCAATGAACGCCTTGACAAATTAGCGAAAGAAGCGGCGGAAAAGGGGAGGCTCAAAGTCATTTCGCTTTCTTACACAGACCTTTTCTCGCAAATCAACCAAAAAATGAAACAAAGCATGGATACTAAGTTGAAGAGTCAGGCCAAATTCAAAGGTAAATTTTACTTCGAAAACTTTTATAAAAACTTCCAAAAACCTTGGTTCAAAAACACATCTACCACTAGATTTCACATCAGTACACTCAATCGGATCCGGGCTAATCACTTCTCATTAGGAGAAAGCTTAGCCAGGAAAGATATCATAAACTCGCCTCGATGCGAATGTGGTTACTTAGAGGAAGACCCCGAGCACGTCATCATATACTGCCCAAAATACGACAAAGAAAGGTACACTCTCAGAAATAAATTTCACAGAAATAAAGTAAATTGGCCCCCAGATATCATAGACGTACTCAAAAATCCAACAGAGAAAAATGCCAAATTTGTTACCGAATTTTTCAAACAGTGCAAGCTCCACATAAAATAACTTGTTAACCACACCAAAGAAATTCTCCCTCCCTTTCAACTGTGTGAACATAACAGTGTCACAAAAGTGACCTGCTCAAAAATATAAGTCTCATTTCCGCGACAATACGCGAAAAGACCCAATACGTGACGCTCGAATCTATCGACCGTCGCGCTCTCTTGCACCAATGCTAACCTCACCTGGTAATGGCGAAAAGGCGCATATAACTTTGCGCTCAAGCCAACTCAAGGAGAAGAAGAAGAAGAAGAACAAGAAGAAGAAGAAGAAGAAGAAGAAGAAGAAGAAGAAGAAGAGTTCCAACACGGGGCGATGGTTCAATTATCAACTCCTAGTATTCATCTATCACTTAGAAAAAGATGCACAGTTCAATCGCCACTATCACGTGAGTGATAAATCTGTAAACTTCATGCGTGGAATCAACTGTGATTCTTGAGTCACTTCGGTCGTTCATCGACGATGGGGGTATCCAAGAATAATTGATCGCAGATGATCAAAAGCATACGTATCAATGCAGCAACGTTGTAGAACTATTGCTGGATAGTTGGGGTTGCTATTGGCGAGTATCCCGAGTCCTACTTCGTGAGATTTCCTCAATACTCCGCTGTTTTGTACTACGTAGTGGGCTTGCCTTGCTGTCCGCGGCTATGGGACAGCTCAGGCGGTGTCCCACTCCCTAGGCGCACTTGTCCGTAGAAAATGGGACAGTTTTTCAGCGGGATCTCCGAAATCCCGTAGAAGCGTCATGATCAAGCGTGGCTCTGAAGTCATTTTGTGTCAAAAACGCACTTTCGTGATTTTGACACAAAATGACCCAGATATATTTGAAATTTCGAGGTTCCTATACTTTTCTCATAATTAACAATGTTCATCGATTTCTCAGAAATCTTTCCAGGAAACATTCGATTTATGAGCGAACACTGAACTTAACCCCTTTCAGTTTATGTTACAATGGCTTCTTACCACTTTTTTCCGGATAACTCGAGTAATGAAGTTATACGATGCTGGATATTTATCGGAAATATATCGCAGTACATCTCAATACGTCCAGAATAGTATGGCTATTACTCAAATGCCTCTTTTTTGGTATCCCATAGTACGCACATCGAGACACCACGAACATAAGCAGGAAATCATGTCTCATCATTGGGACATGCCTTTTCTATCAATGTTCCGTCATTTATTCAAATGCAATGAGTCGAGTGAGCGCGATTCCTTGTATTTCCGAGCCTTTAGCATACTGCAAGTTTATGAGAAAGAGAAATCCTCATTTCCGCTTTGATCGCACAGGAAAATACCGAAATCTTTGTTGCTTTTCCCTTAGGGAGTTCCATGATACGGACTTTTACCTTAATCGGTGTAACAAATTTTTGAGTCTCATCCCTCAGCTCCCACGTGTTCTCCAAGACATTGGAATTTCAATTTCTCACACCAATCAACCGCGTTTGGATATGTACCAAGTAGAAGCATATAATGACTATGAACTACGCTTACAATAATGAGTAATCCGTCAGACAATCATTGATGTCTCATACTATGAACTTGAGAAAGGCTGTGAACTAAAACAGCCAAAACGTTGCATCTTTAACGTGCTGAAATGAAGCGATTAGCAGGAGAAACCAAGAGAGTCACTCCTAATAATCCATTCTTTTCACGGTTCATCTTGATGTTTCAAAACAGATTACTAATTCGCGGAATTCAAGGCCTCAACTAGAGTTTGATGACCAATTGTCCTGGCCTGTCTACGAGCAATGATTGATGAATGATATCTGACATGAGCGGATGATGAGTTTCCGAACCTAATGGAGTTTGTTGGCCATAGAATCGATCATCACGGATTGGGAAATCTAGTGAACTGTTGCCTCGCTCCGTCAGTATCATATCACATATATGGGTATAGAACTGGGCACAAGCCGAGCTGGCTTGAGCGCACGTGCTGGGGTATACTCCCGTGATTAGATGTGTGTGTTTGTTTATGTATCACACAAATATAAGGTGAATGCACCAAACTAGCCCCCCCCCCCCTCCCGGCCTTAAGCCATTTTGCTCATAATTTTGGTCTTCAGTTGATTTTCAAGCTTGATTCAAGATCTCAAGAAAGAGTTAAGGCACATCTAATTCGTATGAATGGACTCAAATTATTTCAGATTCACAAAGAAGTGATTTTCTAAGTGTTTCCGTGAGGGTGTACTCAACTTGCCCCCAGTTTCTCATGGGATTGATTTCGTTCCTGTTTTCCATCAACAAAACCGGTTGGGGATTAAAGTATGTAGCTCTGGAAGATGGCCTCCGAAGGTTTTTTGATGACGAATCAAGTGTGCAACGAATGAAGAATACTGGTTGAGCTCGAAATTTGTGACTGGAGTTCTATTGAGACAGTTCTTCGTGAAAATTTGGGTAAAAGAGTAGGTGAGGGGTTCCACGTCAAATTTAGAACTTTTCTGCACCTATTTTTTAAAAATTCCCAAAGCATTTTTTTTCGATTCGGGATGTTGAAAGAGGATTTAAG
>JAPYYZ010003626.1:0-11423 GCA_030522705.1 Eretmocerus eremicus
TCAGGAAGAACCAGATAGACAGCTGCCTTGTGTAATATACCGTAATCAGCTGGAGAGACGATGCGGTAAGGGCAGATGTTGCGAGCGAGCGCGAAACCGAGAGGATATCGAGCCCACCTCGCGCCTCGGCTAATGCATTTTCGATAATTTTATCTTAATTGTGCGATAGCGCCTAATGGAAAGCCCGTGTGTGGCGTACCCCTGCCGTATATAGACCGAATCGTCGGAGTCTCGATAATGAGCTCGGGGTGCGGAGGAAGGAGCAGAGCAGTAAACGGCAGCAGTCGGGCGCTGAGTGAAAGGCTACCGCCCGCCGCGCGTGTCACTTGATTAATTCGGCATCTCTGCGGTGCCCCTCTGCTATATACCTGCACGACAGGATGACACCCTTATCGGCGCCAACGTGTTTTTTGGCTAAGCCGTAATTGAGAGCTGACTGCTCTCGGAGATATTTCATTATTCCGTGGTGTTGGGTACCCGCTGAGTCAGGTAAGTTTGTTGGACAGGAGTATAAGGAGTGCGGGGTGAGCTACTGCCGGCGCCGCCGAGCTTTATCTAAAATAGACTTGTTAACAGTGTCGTTATGCGTGAGGCCTCCGGAACGTTAGTGCGAGCTTCGCGCGTGCGTGCTTTTAAGATAGCGCGGTGAGCGGCGTTACCCTCCTCGATAACATTGATCTGTTTAGTGATGGATTTTCATATTCTGGGATGTTTACTTGCGTCCGTTAGGTGGTGAACAATTAGTAGTTGATATATTCCAGTGGGAAGTATGCAGGAGTAAGCGCGGTATTTCATCATCTCACGTATACGCATTCTCGATCTGGATCACCGAAGTAGAAGTTAAGATCACGATCATATGTGAACATCGATAACTGGACTCGTTTTGGGTTATAGGTTTTATCTCTCTCATCATTATTGATTCATTTATTGAGTGTTTTCAGTGAATACGAGACTAGCCCTGCAGCCTTATTTGCCCAGTGATGAGGGTTATCCTATGAGTTCATCACCCATTGGATGTTGTCCACATTCTTGGAACTATGGATTAAGTCTTAGGGCTTACGGGCGCATTTTGCAATGAATATGTAACAAAACGAATCTGTGAAGAAGCGATTAGTAAATTGTATCAAACTATCTATTCATGATATTTGAAATTTGAATCATGATAACAGCTGCAACTGATTCGAGGAGTTGAAGTAGTTGACCAAACATTGGAAATATTCAAGCTCATCTACGGTTGGCTTTATCCACAAGATTCGATCTTTCTTAAAATTAATGCAAGGGATCACCTGAAGTCTTGTAACATCGACAAATAATCTCTTCGTTTTCACGAGGTGTGCTTTTTTGGTGCCTGCCAGCAGCGAAGCACAGTAATTGAACCCAGCTTCTCCTCGAAAAATCGTGACTCATTTTTAGTCTACATGAGATTTTTGTATCCCGCAAGCTCTGAAAGTAGAGCCAAATGTAAACGACAGAAAACGTGATTGAGAATCAAAATGCGCTGCACATTTCAGTCGTGGAAATATTCAACAATTTTTGTATACAAAATAGGATTGTATTGTTATCTTGCATATCCATTATACCTGCTCTCGAGGTAGAGAAAATCAATTTACAAAACAGCTATATACATCCAACCCTCGATGAATCCATTTGTTTAATTCGAATAACCATCAGTTTTCTCTCATCTCATTACAATGTTGAGAAACTAGACAAAAAAATTTTTCTGAGAGTTTCGAACTTTTGATTTCGTACTCTAGGAAAGCAAGAAATCGCACGTCTGAATGGTTCCCAACAGTTCTTATTTCGGCTTCTAGATATGAAAATGTACATTGCTCCTCAGGTTGCATCACCTTGGACTTCTTGATTCTATCCCAACGATATTTCATCAGAATTAGTACTCGTAGTGATAACTAATCCAACACCCACTAAGAAAATGATCTTCAATCTTGCGCTCGTGTTTCGAACATCTGAGTAACAACGACACCAGACCTCATCGCCGTACTCATAGTTAAGTGCTAAAAGTCAGTAATATGAGTCTCATGGTACTTGTACGCAAATACTCATGGCCTTGGCCAGTGATCGAAAATTTGTGTTAGCGGTTATAATGAAGTATCTGTCTCCAAGTTATCAAGGTATCAATTTTGATCGGAAAGCTATGATAGCGCTCATGATTTAGTTCTTGTACTAATGATGCTGAGAGTACTCATAGAATTCCTAGTGATCGTGTTTACCTTGTAGTACTTGTGATCAAGCCCTCATGGCAGCGCTTGTGATTGAGCAGTCTGAGCGGCAATAGTGATCGACTACTCATCTTTATATTGATGATCAAGTACTAGAAGATGGCGAAAGTAATTGTGTCCTCATGACAGCACTTCTTCGAGGTACTATACTGATGCGAGTACTCGATCACTAGGACTGTCATGAGTACTCAATCTTGAGTACTTGATCATGAGTACTGCCGTAAATATTCGATAACTAGTACTGACCAGAACATTCCATCATGATTACTACAACATTTTTTCAATGATGATTATTACTAGGAATACTTGTTGACCAGTACCACCACGAATACTCGATCACGATTACTGCGAAGACTCGATCATGAATCATGCCATAAGTATTCAATCACGAGCACTAACCAAAATACCAGATCAGAACTCACATCACGTGTACTCGATGACGATTACTACCACTAGTATTTGATAACTAGTCCTACCATGAGTATTCGATCACAATTGCTACTACAGTACTCTATCGTGAATCATGCCATAAATATTCAATCATGAGCACTGCGATCATACTCACATTGCTGATTTTCAACGTTTATATCGTGACGAGAAATTATCGCTTCCAATAATTGTTTTCGGAATATCAAAACTCTATATTCTCTTGATGTATTGAACTGATCAAGTATCCAATTTTGAATCAAGAAGTTGATCATTTTACATAGATAAAATAATAATAAACATGAAACTATCCACTCCAAAATCTTCGTAATTCTTTCTTCCTCTCTTTATTCATCGTCTTTACAACTAGTTACGAAACGAAACTTGTATTGTGCTGCGCGCGATCTTATCAGCCTAACTTGGTTGATATGGGACATCATTTTCCGCGTGTCTCCTCGATCAGGCACGTCGAAATCCGATATTGTTTCCCTCCAAACCTGCTATAATCACAGTATCAATATATGTGGAAAGTAGAGCTGCCTTAAATTTGCTGAGGGAGAATTCACCTTGTTACGCGACTAGGAAATACTGCTTTGTCTCCCGGGTAGAGAGGCCAAATCTCCCCCTAATCTTTCAACAATACGATCACGATCGTGTGCCCACTGCCGCGCTCGTTGAAAATGCCAGGCATTCTCTCGTTAAAAGATCGCTGAGGCATAACACAAAGCGCATATACTCCTGCGCTCGCGATTTCGTCAACTTATTGACTTGTAAATGTAATAAGATGTGAATCAAGAGCGACCTAGGTAGCAGCAGATCTTGCAAGCCCATCTCCCAGACCCAGAGCTCCTTGCCTCGACTTTCCGCGAAATGAATTTCCATAAGGCTCATT
This sequence comes from Eretmocerus eremicus, assembly GCA_030522705.1. Classification (NCBI taxonomy): domain Eukaryota; kingdom Metazoa; phylum Arthropoda; class Insecta; order Hymenoptera; family Aphelinidae; genus Eretmocerus; species Eretmocerus eremicus. The sequence continues at coordinate 3,556 of JAPYYZ010003626.1, forward strand.
AAATTATTCAATTTTTCCATGCACAAAGCAGTCTCTCTCTCACAAGCTATCTCCGCGCAGCTATTCCACTTATTTGTCATAAGAAGTTCCCAGTACACGGGGTATACGCCCGCACACCGCAGAGATCGCCCCAGCGCACAAAAAGTCACGAAGTAAGAAACTTGCGATAGAGGAGTGTACGCGGCAAGGATGCGCACGGCCCGATAGATGAGGCAAGAGGAAGAGCTATGTATAACCCACGAGAGGGATAAAAGCGGCAAAATCTCCGATGAGGGATGTATATGTACCCGAGAGTAGCTACACGGGGTATATCTTGGCGAGCTCGGGGTTCTCACATCAAAAATAAACTCCATAACGAGGAGGATGTTTCTGCTGCTACATCAGCTGAGAGAGCCGCCGAGCCGCTCGATAAGGAATTCTTTTGCCGAGTCTTCCGTGCCCACGTCCTTTTTCGCCGCGGACACTATACATATATGCGAAAAGAAAACGAGAGATAGAGCTCGGTAGCAGTATTCCTGTGCGGTGCAGGCACGAGGGAGCCCGCATACCAGTTTGTATTACGCGCCGGACCAGAGGAGCCCGCGGCGCTTCAAGTCGTCCCTGCGCCGAGTATTATACCCACATGCGACGGAGTTGACTATACGTGCAATGCAATCCATGCAGGTTAACGGATTTCTATTCGTCCCATTCACGTGGAGACTGTGGCGAGCGCGAGCCTTTTTTTAGCGGGAGTCTCGGACTGTATTACAGCCAGCACACCCTCTTTGGAGTCTTTGCGGATTGTGCAGCCCTCGTTTCCGTCGCTGAAATCGGTGCGTTCCTCCGCGGCGGACGAGCCGGGAATAGAGCAGAGGGTGAAGGGTTTTAGTGGAGAGGGATATCGCTTGCGATGAATGGAATGAGAAATAAAGAGGCGAGTACTTGAACGTCACAATAGAAGCCTTTATTCTCTATATATCTTTCATCTGATTTCGTCTTGTTCAGTCTGTACAATTTTTGAAGTTTGCCCGCGGCGGCGGGTTTTATAACCTCAAGCACCACCGCAACGCAGTGTAAAAAAATTGGCGCAAAGAAGCGACTCTGACTCCACTTTGAAATATCGCGATCCATATATATTTCATACTTATGCGTTCTCGTATCCTTTATACAAATAATCACTGAACATTATAAGAATGTGATATATTACAACATTTACAAACGAGATGGGAAGCTATATAGACAACCGAGTCGGAGCGCGAAGACGCTACGCTGTATATTATGCGGGCTCGATTAATCGGCAGCGCTTTTAATAATGTTATCGGCAAAAAATAAATATGCACTCTGTCTCGCGGGCTAGGTAGTACGAAAGTCTGTTTTGCATTCCTCGAGAGTACCCGCGCGAGCGTCTCGACGCATCTACAATCGCGCGACTCTCCGATGGAAAATTCATTGGAAAAGTTATATCACTTGCAGCGCCGGAATTCGCGTACTCTGAACGCAAATTCCGCACTACATTCCTCAATGCATACCTAATGTCGAAAAACACACACACACACACACTCTGTATACTGTACACCACGAGGTCTCGTTGAATCGAGTATTCATCGTACACTGCTCATTTACACGACACGCTTGACAATTTCGACAGCGAGCGTGAAATCTCATCGGCTATTGTTGCCGAATGGATCGACTGGAATGAATGGGCCAGGCGTTTGGCATCACAATGAAGGCTCTAATCAAAACAAACACACTCGATTAAGGTAATTGAGCGCGAGGCGAAGAATAATGGACTGAAATATCTCGATCGGGGACACGCGAGAGCCCTACAGCGATGCAATTTTACGCAGGCGGTTCTACGCCTCTCCACTACTCATCTCCGGCCTGAACAGCTCGAGCGAGAATGACTTTTGCTTCTTTTGAATCGTTGCCTCGCGCTCCTCGCGTGCAGTTTTTTTTCTCTCACCTCCGCCTTCCGCGCGACTATGAAGAATCTCACCGATTTTACCCCGCACAAGAGTCGAGCGAACCGTTGCCCCGGGGCACATCGCAATAATAACAATCATTTACCACTGCTCGCGGACGCGTTGCATCCGTTCGTTCCGCCACGACGATATATAGAGCTGTCCGCGCAGAATTTTTTCTCTCTCCACTCTTTGCGCGCGCGCGTGTCATTATTACGTTCATTTCGCGCTGAGAGCCGCAATTAGCGATCGCGTCTAGCGTCACAAAGGTCTGCTCTACATCGGTGAACGAAGAGTAAAAGAGTCTCGAGGAATTCTTTTGCCGGCCGTAAATCGTCTCACGCGTATCCGCCTTCGAATCCCGAGCTCATCGCGCGTCCAAAGTATTTACAAAGCATTTCCTGCGGCGCGTTAATGGCATAATTTATTTGCACGCGTTTTTGGTCACTCTCGCTCTTTCTCTCTCTCTTACTATATACGCACTCATTCTCACACACACCTCGGATGCACTCGGAGTCACTTGCAGCGCATCTAGAATTACACTCTCGCCAACTGCACATCCCGTATCTATTTACACTCCCGTGCCATACTGAGCACGCGTGCACTTGGTTCTATTGCACTTGGTGAACGACGTCACACATCACCGAGTCACTCAGTCTCTATCTCTCCTCTGTTTCACTTTCCCCGGATCTCTGGAACTCTGGATTCCTGGACCGTCATTGGATCTCCGCTAAATGTGTACAGCCATGGCAGTTCGGGTCCTATCCACGACCCCCGGCATCTGGTTGTTGTGCTGCAGTCGTCTCAGCGGCGGTGCGCAGTTTCCCAAATTCGTCGTCGTTGTCCTCGTGGTGTTTGTCACGGTCCGCTGGTTGTTGGGTACGTCGGGCAGTGCGAACCTGAGCTTCTCCCAGAAGAGTTTGTCGCCCCACTGGAGATACGTGTTGGTCTTGAGATACAGTCTGATGTCTGGGTCTAGTTCGCGCTGGGGCACGTCGCCCAGTAGTACGATTATCAGCCTCCGTCGTCTGCCCCTGAGCACCTGGTGGTGCGCCGACTTGAAGTCGAACCTGCTCCACTCGGATTTGATGAAGTTCTCCGACAGAACTATTATTGTCCTCCTCGAAGATTCTACAGCCTGGATTATGCTGTCGGCCAGGAAGCTCCCAGGGGGGAAATCCCTGTAGTGTAGGCAGAGCTTGTACGGCGGGTCGCCCATTTCCAACACCGGTGCGAGTTCCTCCACGACGAACGCTTCGTCCTTGGAGCTGTAACTCACGAACGCGTCAAAGGGCCTGTCGCGATCCTCCTTTTCCGCCGCGGCGTTCGCCCGGCCGTGGAACAGTCTGACCCCGAAGCGCGAGTGCAGCCAGACGCGCATCTCCAGCCTGTAGAGGAAGCACACCAGGCAGGCGGTCAGCAGGAGCAGCAGACCAGTTAGGGTGCTGACCAGGAAGGGCAGATAGTCGCCCAGAGCCTGCCTCTCCACGATGGTCTTGGTGAAGTTTCCGGCTGCCGCCGACGACACGTCCACGTTCTCCGGGCCACTTTCCAACTCTGCGCACGACCCGTTGATCGTGCCCGAGTTATCGCCGTCGACAGCCAAGAAGAAACCCAGCACGTAGTCACTCTCGCCGAGTTCGTTCGAGTCTCTGAAGAGGCTTGCCTCGGCTGGTGTAGCCTCCACCGCTTCTGTGCTGACGTTGTAAGCGCAGCGGACTTCCGAAGAGTCAATCACCTTCACACCCGAGCTCGTGTACCACTCGCGGTAATCGCGCACAAAGTCACACTCGCAGCTCCAGGGGTTGGCAGCCAGAGACACCTCTGCCGTTGTCGGTAATGACCAGAATCCCAAGGTCGTCAGACGGTTCTGCTGGAGGCGTAGGGTGACGAGCGAGACCAGCGGGATGAACGTCTCGTTGGCGACGAAGCTCAGGCGATTCCGCTCCAGATGGAGAACGCGAAGACCTTCCAGGCCGACGAACTCCTGACCGGCCAACTCGCGCATCTGGTTGTCTTGGAGGTGAAGGTCCTCGAGGTATTTGAGTCCGTTGAACGAGCGGTTCTGAATGAGTTCGACGTTTGACGAGTTGAGAAAGAGCATCTTGAGCTTCTTGCGGCCGATGAAGGCGTGACTAGATATGACTCGCAAGTCGTTGCCATCGAGGTACAGCCGGGTCGCGTCAATGGGTATGCGCTCTGGTAGGTGGCCATTGTGACCGCCCAGTGAGCAGTCGACGATGTTTGCTGTCCACGTATGATCGTGGTAGCACGTGCAGTTGGTTGGGCAGGTCATTTCGCAATCGCAGGCGTCGAAATCACAGCAGTGGCACGGGGCGAAACAGTGCGTATCGTATTTGCAGAGGAACTGCGAATGCGATGCCTCAGCTAGAGGTACGTAGAGCTGTTCACGGTCGTAGAGCAGCTCGCAGTAGATGCTGTCGAGGTCAGCGACCTTCGGTTGAACGCGAGACTGGCCCGGTTGACGGTTGATCCGCTGAAGCCACTCCATGGTACAGTCGCACAGGAAGTCGTTGTTGCCCATGTAGAACTCGGGCAGAGGCTTTTCAGCTGGAACTGCGGTTATTCGAAGGGTGTAAGGTTCGATTCGGCGGATCTTGTTACCCCTGAGTTCAACCCGCGTGAGATTGGGTTTCTGAAAGAAGGCGTAGCTCTGCACTCGCGTGATGAGGTTCTCATTGAGATAGAGCATCTGCACGCTGGTGGGTATGGCACTTCCCGTTATCTCCGTCAGACGGTTGGCGCTGGCGTCGAAGGTTTCCAGCTGGAGCTGTGACTCGATCTCGTAGTAGTTGCCCAGTTCAGTGATCTCGTTAGCGTGGATGTCAAGCCAGCGAAGACACGTGGGTATCATGGCATAGTCAAAGTTCCCGAGCCTGTTGTCGCTGACGTTCAGCCAAACGAGGTTAGGTAGCTTGGAGAAGAGGTTACTGATGTCGGTCAGCTGGTTGTGGTCCAGCCGGATGGCCTGTAACTTGAGGTTCTCGTCGAACGTTCCAGGCTCGATGTACTGGATCTGGTTGCCGGAGAGGTTGAGGATGTTGAGTTCCCTGATCTTGTCGAAGACGCCGCGAGTCAGGTTACCGATGTGGTTATCGATGAGCCTGAGACCACCCAGGTGAACCAAGTGGTCTAGTGAGCCTTGCGGTAACTCGGCTATGAGGTTCTCACCAAGATCTAGAGCTCGCAACATCGTTGTTGACTTGAGTGCGTCGGGTATACTCGTCAACCTGTTCCCATTCAGATGAAGGTCGTGCAAGGAAGATGCGTTCCGCAATGAGAGCGGGTGCAGCTCGACCAACCGGTTGTTCTCCAACGAGAGCAAGCTCAGCACGTGGAGACCGCTGAAAGTCGTGGCATCGATCCTCGCTAGCCTGTTGTCGCTGAGCAACAGCGTGTGTAAGTTCGACAGGGTTGAAAAGCTGTTCTCGGGCAGGTGCTCCACCAGGTTCCCCTGCAGCCTGAGAATCTGCAAACTGTACAGGTCGCGAAAGACGTTGGACTCGATCCGACTTATCCGGTTGTCCGAGAGGTCCAGCACTATCAGTCTCACTAGCCCCGAGAACGTGGCCGAGTTGATCCACTCGGCTGTGAGCTCGTTGGCCGACATGTCGAGCACCAGCAGCTGGCCTAGCTCGGCGAAAAGGCCCGGAGGCAGAACCGCCAGGGTGTTGTTGCGCAGGTGTACCTCCTTGAGTTCCTTGGACTCGACGAACAGCTCGGGGGGTAGACTCGTCAGTCTGTTGTTGGACAGCTCGATGACGGAGAGCGAGACGAGGCCCTCGAAGGCCCTGTCAGCCAGCGAGCTGAGCCTGTTGCTTCTCAAGCTGAGCGAGTGGAGCCTCGATAGGCCGGAGAAGACCGCCGTAGGCAGCGAGTCTATGCTGTTGTTGCCGAGATCTAGCACGCGCAGATTGGCCGCGCACCTACCGCTGCCCAGATTGAACTTGAAACTCGACACCTCGCGGAGCCGGTTCTGCGTCAGATTCAGCATCTCCAAGTTGAACAGAGAACACAGCGAGCCCTCCGGCAGCGTCCACATATTATTGCTGCTCAGGTCTAGCCTTTCCAGCTGACTGAGCTCCTCTCCAAAAGCCCTCTGAGATACTTCCAACGCGATCGAGGACCAGTCGGTGTTGTGAGTTCGCACCGTGAGGTTCCTCAGCTGCTTGAGCCCTCTGAACGCGTCGTCCGACAGATTGGTTATTTTGCAGTACTCTATGCTGAGCTCGCGCAGCTCGGTTAGCGGCCTGAAGCTCCCAGCGCTCAGCGAACTCTCGTAGAACAGCGAGTTGCTGCACTCGAGCCTCAGCCTAACCGTGTGCTGGGGCTGAATCACGCTGAAATTGGTGTTCTCGAGCTCGCTGTTGATCGTGCGCAACCTGCACACGAGCGACACGTCCTCCTCCGAGTCGCCCTCGGCCAGGCACTGGCACTCGTCGGGGGCCTTGTAGGGGAGCGCCCGGCTCATCGACTCCCCGAGCACCGACAGCGTCGTGCCCAGGAATATCGCTACCAGCGCCGGATACGCCTGCATCCTTGCTGCTCTTTCTCTCTCTCACACTGCTGCAACGAAAATTCTCACTCCGAGCATAGTCTCGATCGAGGATTCGGGGCCTCGCCGAACCGATAGCTCGAAGCCTTCGCGGGGCCCGCAACGAGGGGCATGTTTGTCGCGTGCTCGCGCGCGCGCGCGCAACTCCACGTGAACCTGCGCTCGCGCGACTCGCGAAGCAACTGTCGAGCGTCGCGCCGGGGCCCGAGCTCGTTCGATCGGGCCCCTCGGTAGTTCCCCTCTCCGCTGGGCCCCTCCGTATATACTCAACTCGGCTCTCCCACCGAGTGCCTCTCTCCCTTTCTCCGCGCTCTCTGGCCGCGCATCGCATTATATTTTACCCGCAAGAACGAGCCCGCGGAGGAGATGGCGAACGACGAGGGAGTCCGGAGGAGAACGAGAGTGTGCTAGAGGGAGAGAGAGAGAGAAAGAGCACTGCAGGGCCTGGCCCTCGTCGTCGTTCCGCGGCTGGAGCCTATAAAAACAAGACACGGATACAATCTTTGAACCCTCGCGGTGGCTCTCGTCCGAGTAGCCGCTGCTGCTGCAGCCTCCGTCCTCGTCACCTTCTCTCGTCCTTCTCGTGTATATAGTCGGCCCTCTCTTATATACTCTGCTTCTCCTCCGCGCGCTTGTCGACTTCCATACCCGGCCATATTTCTCTCGTGTTCAAATAGTTCTTATCGTGTCTTGCGAATTACGCCGATTTACACTGACAGTAATATTTTCTTTGCCTCTTACTACTCGGAGAGGGAGAGTTCGTTTCGCGTCCGAGTAAATTACGACGAGGTGAACGTGGAAATGAGTGGCGGTCGCGTGCGTGGTACTCGAATGTGAATTTTAATTTTTTCAATACGCAGGTATTGATACGACTTGCTGATTAGAGAGCAATACTCATTTACTCTGCTGATTATAAGAGTCTCGATTGGATGGAAACAATCTTGTTGAGACTAGTTGAGAAATGATTTATCGTCGATGTGGAATTGTTTCTAATTGACCTGTCCACCACTGCGTGTTTGGACTTGAACTATTTGAGCTAGAGATTGAAGTATCGCTACTTGGCTGCCTTCGTACTGTCAGAAATTTTAGAGTTATAAGGGCAGCCCAGCATATGTGGCTTGTAGAAAGTTGAAAGCCGAAACGATTCCCGTTAATTTAGATACCGGTCTAGTGTTTCACGCGGCCTCGAAGTATTTTGACCGCGAGCAGGTAGTCGCTAGTGTCACCGTGATATACGAGTTTATCCGGCTGTATTATGTGGCGCGAATAGTTTCTGCGCGAGGTAAACTCGTATTTTATGGAAATAGCTCGTTGGGAATATTTCAATGATGAGACGATAAATTTCGTCGTCC
>JAPYYZ010003627.1:0-14207 GCA_030522705.1 Eretmocerus eremicus
GAGCCTCGGATGATCGGGATCAATTTCTGTTCTAGCATAGTTTCTGAAAAAATATTTTCAGTGCAATCTGGAAAAAAGTAGGTCAGTTATAAAACTACAATTCAATCGAAGTAAAGAGAAACCAGGATATACTCTGATAAGAGTATACGTTGTCAGGCAAAAAGCGCATGATAGACTATTTCCATGCTTCAAAGGACCACATGGAAATTGATAGTGACAAAACTGTCATCGCAGAAAAGATAATATTATCTTAGTATTGCAGGACTAGAAGTGAGATTCATGCCATGCGAATGGCTGAAAAGAGCTCGGCCTTCTCAAAACAAAGCATTCTGCTAGTAATCTTCACTCGAATCATCTTGAACCACACTAGGCGTATCCGCGCTTCAGTAAAAGGGCTCGATCGACTTTGGTTGCTGATTTCATTTTCAGACCATCATCACTCGTTCATTGGACTCAACAGCTGAGAAACGCTTTAGTCTGACGTGACTCAAAAGTTGGGAGGTACGGGGTCGCGGCGGCAAGCGGTAAGGGTGACCGCAGCAGAGCCGGCAGCACTCCAGAGCTGTTGCTGCATCAACTGATGAATGTGAGACATGTGTGACGCAACAGGCTGAGCCGCTACGGTGGGAGTAGCAACAGCAGCAGTAGCCCCGGAGGCTTGAAGCCTGTCCTATTTGATGTTGTGCACCGAGAGCAGATGCTTGACGAAGCTGGCCTCGATGCGCGACCTGTACGGGCAGTACTGGCAAGAGAAATGGGTCTCACACGTGACCATGCCACAGCCCATCTTGAGATGCTTGCGCAAGTTTGATGCCCACGAGTACATCTGACCGCAGCGAGGGCAGATATGCAGACGAGGTCTCACGATCGGGAACAGTGGTGTCTCTGCAAAAGTAAAACGTAGCCGTGCGCCAAAAAGCGCCCGAAGCTCTCGGTTAGCCCGTATCACTCACTCTTCGTAGCCATTTTTTTGGCGATATTTCAATTCAGCTAGAACAACAGCGATAACAAAATAGACGCTAAGGTTGCACCATGCTGGACGCGAGTTTCCACAAGCGCCTCACTCGTCGCAGTGAGTATTAAATAGGCAGCGAATGTAATGGCTGCGTGCGCTGACAAAATGGCCGCTCGATCGAGCTATAACTCAGACATCAAGAAACAGCACACAGACGACAAGAAAAAAATTGACACATCCGCTAATTGAAACACATTGCGTCATGCCCGATCTGTAACATTTCAAGGCAGTGGAAACTACTCAACAATATCGATGCCATCAGGAACAAAAAAACAGCTGAAGCAACACTAACGAAAAATCATCTCCTCATGCCTATATAATAAAATATCATCGCATTGAATTTCATGCTCAAGGCGAACTGCAAGAAAGATTTCACATCGAAGCAGAGTTGGAGCCTTGCAACGACAATATTCATTCAAGCAAAACAAAACATTTAATAAAGGAATTTGGTGGGAAATTTCTTCATATCAGTAGCTTAAACGGCCTTATCATTGCTCTTGAAAGGTTTATTTCGATTCACTAAGTCAAAAATGTGAGCTTCTGTGGAGTATGCTTTAATCATAATAGATACTCATTTTTCAGGTTGCCATTTAGATTGGATATTTCGGAAAGTAAGAGCTATTATGCCCCCTGTCAGGTTCTACCTGCGAATCGTAGCTTCGACTGCAGCAAAACGATTTGTAAATATAGACCCCTGCAATAGATAAATATCATTAGTATAATATCAAGGAAGAAAAACTGATAGATTCTGAGTTCTATAGTTTGATTCGTCTGGGGATGAAAGTATTCATTGATCCGAAGATATCAAAATCAAAATATGCTGTGGATATTATTGAGAAAATTCAGAAAGTCCAATGAACTCAATCAGAGATGTCAAATTTTCAATGCTGATTCGTGATTTTTATTGATTCTATCGATGGACAATTATTTCTATTCATGAAAAATGTATCCCATCAAATTGTGATAGTAAATTGCAATAATAAAAGTCATCTCCATCTTTCGGTCTTCTGTTCGCTTACGAGCTTTTTTGCGAAAAGATACTACAGGTGTGGTATGCGCGCAACATCTGAAATGTGATCTAAATGAATGGAAAGGAATCGCGACATCGTTATGAAGTCATTGACTTGAAATTTAATCGCGAATTTTTTCTAGAATCATTACATTAAATGATGGAATGAAGGACGGGTTTCATTCACATCATCATCATCATCATCAGTAGATAGTACTGAGCCATTTTTTCATTTTTATCGGTGAGGTTCATATCAATTGAATAGAAACATCAAGCAAACGAGTAGTTATCATTATTTTGATCCAAATCTCTTCGACAATAAATCATCGAGTCATAAACAAATTCATCGTGAATCATAGTCTATTAAACTAGTATTGCAAAGAACATCATCATTCTCTAGGCGTAGGACTACGATTGCGATAAAACAAGTATCAATCAATTTGTGCATGAACGAAACGGTTCATTTCGATGTTCATTTCGAATTGGCTGATAGCAGTTGTGAATTTAATATGAAATGAGCGAATTCAATCAACCTAATTTCTGCGACCAACGTTGTGCTATTTTGACACGTAAGGTAAATGATGATATTCCAAGTAGCTGCTTTACATCTGGATTCTTAGTCATCGTGGACAAGATCCATTCCAAATATCACAGAATGCTCTCATTGTTTGTTTCTCACGTTGACACATCACCATACATTTCTTGTTATAAAATTAGAATAATATAATACTTAGAGTAAGATAGATTTGTGCGCGTACAAAACTTCAAATACAGAATCTTCGACTATCTAAAACCCAACACCCGTACCACTGCGAATCAAACAAATTTATCATACAAATAAGAACCCTCTCATCTTCATTACGAAAAGTATCACCTATTCAGCCGTCGAAGAAATGAGTTTGGGAGTCAGTCTCAAAAAATTGCTCGTTGAAAAATACATCACTCGTTATTTTTCAAATGTACCACGTGGACAGGTTCTCCAACATGTTTTGTTCGAATGTGAGACATAACGTTTGATGTTTGTTTACTGCGATAATCGCAGTAAGGGCAGAGAAAATTCTTTTCTTGTCCACACTCATACTTGAAGTGTCTCGTCATATTGCCCTTAACAGTAAATGTTCTCGAGCATTTTGGGCAAGCAAAGGGTTTGTTCGGGTGAAGCTGTTGATTCACGTGTACAGGTTCCATTGAAGATCGATCGAATGATTCTGCAAAAAATGGCAGTTGCTTTGACTTGCTTGTTCGATCTGACTTCCACTCGCAGTTTGGCGCCGTATGTTGCAGTACGAAGTTGAAATCCAAATGGGGCGAGAAGAATCCTGAAAGAAAATGTCATGATGCCAATCAGTAACGGGCAACTTCAGAACGCGCACACAATTGACGAGTAGTCAAGTTTTTACGGTGAATTTTGAGATTTTTGAGGTGAAATGTTGCCAACAATTTCTTTGACACCATAACCAAATGCACTTTTTTCTTCTTCATTTCAAGGCCGCGCCACCCCTCCCCTTTTCAAACATAACTCTGTCATTAAACATGCCTTCTTGTCCCAGAATGACGGATGACTGTATGAATTTTTCAACCTCCACAATTTTTTCTGTATGAGCTGAGTCTGGATGGACACTTAGTTTCTTTTTCTCTTGATCCCTGTTCATAAACACTGTAAAAAAGGGATTTTTCTAATACAATACGCTGACTAAATGTTGATGTAAAGTGCCCATGAACAACAAATATGATCAACCTCTAAGTTAATAAGGAAGTTCATTGGAACCTCCTCATTCTCAACCCCGGTACTATCTGGATTCGTGTACTATATCCATGTAGATCTAATGTAGCCATTGTACTTTTGTTACAGTCTTGCTAAATAACCGTGCAAAGGGGTTGGAAGCAATAAAAAAAGTTTTAAATCTGTATTTGTGATCCAAGTTTAATCCATTCGGGCCAAAAAAATTTTTCAAATGACCAAATTTTTCGGATTTCCACAACTATGATTTTTGTTCATCAAAATGTATCTTGATGTTACTTAGCTTATTTTGAAGGTGTTGGAATGCATTTCAAAATCGGCCTTGGTACGCTGATGAATATACCCATGCAAGAAAGCTATAAGCTCTAGATTCAGGTTATTTTTGTGAGTCAGAAACGACCCTATTGATTCGTAAATGAGTTGAGGCGAGGTTGCAGCTCTCCAATCACATTTTACTCGAGATTGCCTGCTTGTCTCACGGATGGGGCGGAGTCGGGTGAAAAATGAAGTGGGTTGTACAAATAGTGGTCCCAATTATGTTCCTGGATTCATTGATTGGTTTCATTGAATGATGATTCGAAGAATGAAGAAGAATCATCGTCCTTAGTGACCATAAATAATCTAGATAGTCGTGCGAAGGAGTTTTTTCATCATTCGATACAGAAAAAAGCTTCGACTAAAGAAAAGTTACCCTGCGCATGGGGTCTTCTTAGATCTTTGTGATGTTCGACGGATATTATTCGTGATGGCATATGGAGGGCATTTTGTTTTAGGGTTTAGGGGTCCAATTTTTATGCAATTCAAATATCAAGAGCTAAAAAAGAGTGAAAATCTCTAATTTTCAGGTTATTTGTACGCTATTTTAGCTCTATGAGTATATTATGATTGCACTTGATTATATCCACTATATTAATGCAACATTGTCACATTAATGAGACATTATCCTCTGAGACAATAGTAAGCGACAACTAGGCATGCGCAAGCAGTCTTTGAAGGCTCCTCATTTTTCCTTTGTTTTGGACAAAAACCCACGTAGCCCTTATATTTTTAGCCCAACCGGCTGAAATTTCGCCAAAAAGTTTGTTTTTACATGTCTAATTAGAAGTAATAATCTATTCTTGGATATGTAATAAGACAAAAAATTCTGCTTTTTGATCCTGCACTCCCCTTTTTCAATTGAGGTCACAATGAGTAAACAGAGCTGCGGAGAAATGAGTATTAGTTATCTATATCAGTGCTATTGAGTGAACTGATCTTGAATCTTACACTGATCCCAGGGAGTTTTTCTATGGGGAAAAGCAATAGACTCGCGATTAAGATGCAACGCTTTATTACAAAATATCATTCTTTCAGCCATCATCGCTTCTACAAATTCTTATGTATACATTTATGTATACATATGTTATATATAAGACATACACAGTAAGCACCAATAGATTTGAAATATATTGTCCAAAAATATCCAATTGGTTCTCTTTCACTCACTATGGATTGAAAGCATCATTAGATAGCTGCTCTTTATTTCTACTCTAGCTATATGATTGATATAATTCTGAATCATTATCACGTTAGAAAAAATTTTCAAAATTCACAGTGTGGACAATTTGATGAATAGTCGTTAGTGTCTTCTCCATACCATCAGCAGTGAAACAAAATATCAATGTAAGTTTTGAATATACCAATATCTCGATTGGCTTGCGGGTTGATATTGGAGAAGTGAGATTAGTATTTTATTAATCTCATTTTTGAAGTCATATGTGGTGTTCGCAAGCCCCATGAAGAGTAACTTTCGTCATTGTAATTTGCAAATCGGATGCCCATGCGAATTTGATAATTCGGTTGTAGAATGATGCATACCAGGTTTGATGTGCGTGAAAGCTCATTTCGAGTACTCCGGTAATTAGTTTCTGGAGCATAGAGAAGTAAAATTTCTCTTCTTCCCAAATGAAGAATGTTACCAGATTGCAATTAAATAATTCACTTTTAGATACTGGTGAACAAATGGTCAATTTCCAAAAACTTAGAATAACTGCACAGGTCCGCGCAGGGCAGGGATGAATTAACAGGACTACGTGTTATGTTAATGGTGCAGCGAAACACAAAAAACTCAACAAAATCCCTGATTAGCTGACTTATTAAACTCACGAATCGAAGTATTGATAGTTGTAAGGGGGCAGATCGAGTGAAGCTTCATGTAATGTATGCTCATTGAGTGATTCCGCTGTAAAATTAGCGATGAAGATGGGTTTTATCACATATTCTTTTTTGTGAGTTTCCATTCTATTCCATAATGTGAAAGATACACTTGACTACCAACGGGCCTCGAAAAAAGTATTAAATCTCCAGAACGGTTCCTGGGGAATTTTGTTTATGACATGATACCTTTATCATGAGAAAATTGTAAGAATCACTTCTCCTAATTACCCCAAAACCGACTTTTTAAAATTTTTTTTACAAGACTTGTATCGATATTCTACATTTGTATCCAGAAATTTTTCAGAGGAAGAATACTTCAAAATCATTCTTTTGGGTTCTAAGTCAGTTTCTTGCTACTTTCTGAGAAAGCAATCTCTTCAGGCAATCAAAAAACGGCACCCTCTACGCATACGCAGAAGTTTAGGCTTCTGGAACCAATTTTATCGGGAAACCGAAAAAACCACGTCCAACCTGCTCACTGTGGAACCATTTTCTGGCTCTTGTAATGATGTTCTGATGCCAAAGATATCGAATACAAGTGTCAAAATGGCGTAACGTGACAATATCAAGGAGTTGAGAGAATTGCGGTTCTTAAAATCTTTTCGCAAGTCGAAGTTATTGAAGGATTTATCTCAAAGGTATAACATTTCTCTCAAGTCCGGAGAATTATCTAAACTTGTTAAGATATTTATAATGCATTGAAAAAATATCACGAAATATTGGAAAACGTGCTTGTCTGTATACCTGGAAGGAAAAGGACAAGTTAGAATGGCTGCTTGCAAAAATCAGCCCGAGAATCTCAACTTTTTCGTCTCTCATCGATTCAAAAGGAAAAAGAAAACGCTTCTAGGATGTAGACATTTTTTGGGATTCCATAGGTGGTTAAGAGTTTATATTTTTTTGTACCACGAAATTGAACGAAAATTCCAATGAAAAGAAATCTGAAGCGGGAATCATTTCTGTGAGATGCTCTCGTGTGGAATTACTCCATTAGTAATTGACTGAATGTAATTCTGTCATTATCTCTTCAAAGTAGCAAAATTACATGATGAAATAGATTAATATCATTAAACAATCATGTTAAGAAGACAGTTCTCTTGATTGCGCAATTCGCTAGTGTGGTAACTTCTGACTTTCACTTCACTGAATCTAGAATTAATTAACAAAAAATCACATGGTAAACAAAAGGGGGAAATTGAGATTATTTCTCGGCACGATATTCCAGAGTCCCTATATACGTTGACTTCCATCAAAATCTCCATCACTCTCAATTCATTCACTGATATGCTTCATATAGATACCTAAAATGACAATAATCGACAGTGAACCCAAAACTATATGTAGGATTCCTTACATATAAAGACCAAGAAGATTAAAGATAATGTTCGAGGTTATTTTTCCTTAAAAATTCCGTTTGGCTTTTAATATCAAGGCACTAAAAGGATGGATTATTCTAAAAATTATCCTGGGATTCTGCCAGCGAGATCGCAACGGAGTCCCCGTGGACGACTGAGAGTGACAGCTTAACAAATACTCAGCTATCCTGGTGATTTTTCACTGAACCCCGCAGAATATACTTTGCATTCACTTGGGATTACAAGAAAAATTCTTCCAACATAGTCATCTCATGATCTAATTGTAAGTGAGCATTCCTCAAGAGAAAGACTAAGAAAATATGAACAAACTTTGTTATTTGTACTGACAATATTCTATTTACAATTAGAGAAACGCACCATCCTCGCATCTTGAGCGTTAGGCGCATGTCTATTTTCAAATAATAATAGAGTCTTTTTTCAATAAGATCCTAGTATTGAAGGAAACATGGGAAGTGAAAATCATAGTCATAACAAGAAAATTCACCAGTACGGCTGAAACTTTAGCGGGTCCAGATATTCACGGATCTTTCAAATTATGACATAGATTGAAGACCCTTGCGCTATTTGGATCTGAATCCATACCGGATCTGCGCGGAAAAACTTGTTCCAAGGAGCGAGTGTCTCGAATTCATGAGATTCTCCAAGGATCAGCGGATATCCAGATCCGTTAAAGTCCCAGCCGTATTTATCAAAGAAGAAATATATACAATCATCATCAGACCAAAAAGATTTCAACCACGGTGTTGTAAAATTACATTCTCTCATGAAAAAGTGAGAAGGCAGTTTACAGAGCAATCATAAGGAATGAAGAGAGATGCTGTGGTTGTGAATACAAAACACGGAGAAATAACATTGAGTATCTTAATTATCAGATTAAATTACAGATTTCTTCAAATTGACTATTACTTAGTAAATTGCTCTCTATAGACGTTGTGTAGAACTCATGAACGAGCCTAGAACGTGATATTTCCCTCTCACAATACAACCAATGCTCCAATAATGATAGCATTAGTCATTTCTCTAGAATTATTTGCCAGGCTTATCCGATGAATAACAGATTTGCCTGTGATATAACGACCTGAAACTCAAATACCGCTGTTAATACTGCCGTAAAAGATCGATGAAACAAACAGTTTGGTTGGGATGACGTCCTCGTATATGCCTATACACATGGTCCTTTCGCTTATTCCGAAACGGGCAGTAAGGGCACGCAAATCTCAGTATCTCTGGACTGTGCTCCGTATCAGCTCTGGCAAGGTATTTGGATCTCGTCCCATACGCCGAAATGACTCTCCAATCTACGACATACGAAATAAATGGGCTCTCTTGTCATTCATATAACCAACGAGTAAGTTATGGAATGGCATGATTTCAGTAATGAATTTATGATGGAAAGCCGCTTAATCAGTTCGAGACTCAACATTAGAGAATATGAGAAGAGATCAATTTCTAATTCACCGAAGAGATGATGATGAAAATGGAGAGCCGTAGAGGAGCAGACTCCCTTCGACCCAGTATGGGTTTGTCATCCTTGTTAAAAATACACATCTGATTGTCGTTAGGATCTTGTATGATCATGTCACTTCAACTCTTTTAATTCAATCTTGCACATAATGGGCGCATTTGACGTCAGCTACCCAATCACAGTCGCATCTCGTCTTACTTTAGTATCATCGTGACATAAGTCTCCTACGTATGACGCGCGCACACAAAAATCTCTGATGAAGTGTGGTGAAGGCTATAATACAACATTATCACAACTTTTACGTGGTATATTTGAGGCTCAAGAGAGAACTTCACGTGAATCATTGGGTTAATTATTTACTCGTCTTTTGATTCGAGAATCCTGGTGCTATTTGGTTAGAAAGATGATTCAGTGTAATTC
Organism: Eretmocerus eremicus; assembly: GCA_030522705.1. Classification (NCBI taxonomy): domain Eukaryota; kingdom Metazoa; phylum Arthropoda; class Insecta; order Hymenoptera; family Aphelinidae; genus Eretmocerus; species Eretmocerus eremicus. The sequence goes on from JAPYYZ010003627.1 coordinate 9,223, forward strand.
TGAACCTCGACACATTAATTCTCTCCATTTCGTTATAAAAAATTACGATTTAATTTATTTAGGTGTTATCACTGGTGTGTCGATCCTAGAATCGATATAATTACTAGATATCCTCCTAAGATAGTAAATTTGTAATTCGGAGGGAGTAAGAGACGAGGTGCAGAGAGAAGAATAATCAGGCAATAATTTGTGTGGTAGAAAAAGATTTATTTTCGTTAACAAATTTGACGAAGCCGCTTTAAATGTATCACACTCAATGTAAATCAGATGTTTCAACATCAATCTAAGGCACAAATTCAAATAACGTCAGAAGCTGGTTCAGTCCAATTTCATACAGTCACGTCAGATCAATACGATCAATGCAAACGTAAATAAGTTATACGTAATTAGATCCATCCCACTAAATACTAATCCAATACTGAATACACATCAAGATGCTGTTTGCATCACCATAAAAATTCATGAAAATCAGCGCTTATATTTAGAGAGCGTCTAGCAACGCTTCAACTGAATCGCGAAAGAGCTCTCAGGAATCAAATATTATTACATACAAACTACAACAACCCTATTCGACGGCATAAAGATAAAATATGAAAATTCGTTGAGAATAATTGACTGACTAGGGAAGTTGACCAGGACTACGAGGGCAAAAAACACGGGTTGCCTCGTAATCCACGTATTATCTGCACTGGCCTATGTGTCGAGTAACCAAATCAAGTGCTAGCCGAATCGGTTAGGAATTTCTTCGGACAACTTAGGCTGTTACAGGGTATACAAAACACTGTGCGAGGTCGCGTTAGCGCCCTTAGACGTTGGTATAATCTTCAGAATACAACTATGAAGTATTTGTGTGCTTGAGACAGTGAGTAAAACTAGTGTGCAAAGGCACACGTGGCATGTGACATTTGGACACCGATGCAACTTTGGTACTCGAATAGCTTCACGTTTGCTCCAGATCGAGGGCGTAGACGATACTGTTCTTGTGAGTAGCCTTGATATGGGTATACACATGGGGTCGCTGTTTTGCAACGTAGTCACAATGAGGGCACTGAAATTGAAAACTTTATTGAAATTACCTGAAATACAACCGGCCCCAACTTTCAACTTTAAAATTTTTTTCATAGCGTCAGAATCTACTAGATCACATGACTTGAAAAAAATCTCTCAAAGGCCGTCAAACATAAGATTTATGCTCGGTAACGTTTTCAGATTTATTTCTAATTGCTTCAACGAGAAACGTGTAGAATGGGAAGATATGAGAAAAACCCACCTGAAAACGAGGAGCTTTGCCACATTCATAGGTTCGGTGGCGGTACAATCCGCTGTACCATTTGTACGCCTTGCCGCAGGTCTCACAACAGAATTTTCCACGCTCGCGATAGATTGAGCCCGGCTTGTCCAGCAGGTACTGATCTGCACAAAAAAAAACAACGGCCACTTGATTAGCCCACAATTTTTGGCACATCTATTCTTTTTTTTTTTTTTTTTTTTCAGAATTCGCGTCGCTGAAAGCAGGAGCATGGATTGGGACAAACGTTCAAAGTTATGGTGTAACGAAACGCTTCCAAAGTCATACTCAACGTTCGAAACGAATTTTTCCTGCGAAGCTCAATTCGCACAATTAGCCTCGCGTAATTTGATGAATTATAAGTTAGAAACGGAATTGTAGATACGCAAGTCAGAGAAAACTTATGGAAAAACAGACTACCTGTTGATAATATAATGGATTATAATAGTTATTCGATTTTGTTCATTAGGTTATATAGCTTTGCTGACACGCCACAGCTGGATTTAAACATAAGTTAAGGCGTTCCAGATCATTGGCTTTGCTTCACGGCCCTTTCAGCACCACGCATCTGAAAAAAATTAATTCAGGAGTTAGCTAGAATTCATTCAAAACTCCTGGACCAGATGAGCCATTTCAATGACTCTTTTTTTTTGACGATTTCTATGGATGGTACGTAGTAATTTTCATGATTTGATCAGAGGAGCATCATCACCTCTAGGATATATTTCTGAGAGAAGGAATCTGTAACAAAAAATCATTTGGAGATGTTCGGAAAAACTCATTTTTATTTTCGAGTCCTACACAAAGAGAGTCATTACTAAGCAATACTTGAACCAAGGTTCCAATTTGTGCAAATTATGATGGAGATTTTGATGCGATAACTATTTTATGAAGTTGATATTGAACAAGCTGATAATCCAAGGAAAAAAGCAAACATTTTGTGTATCAATGAAACTAACTATTCGTTCACAGTAAGTTTCTCACAAACCATACAGTTGACCTGAGTCTTAAACAAAAAATGATTACCCAAGGTTCTAGATTTCTGATGAAAAGACTCAGCTTTAACTTAGCTACGAATCGTTGAGCAATCACTTTTCAAATGCGCGGAATTTCACGACCAATGGTTTGTTTTAATGAGTGATATTATTATTATATACTTAAATAAAAATTCAGAGAGAATAATTCGACACGACTTCAAAACATTTTGACATAAGTTGGTTTCTCTTGAGGATGATGTTTTTTCACGTGTGCGCATATGTTATGGCTGTATTTCGAAGGATAGTCACAGTAAACACATTTATAGCGAGGAGGTTGTCCGCATTCATTCTTGAGATGTCTTATCATATTGGTTTTCTGGGTGTAGCCACGGCCACATTGCGGGCAAAGGTACTTCTTTAAAGCCTTATGGGACTGTTGGAGCCAATGCACATAATCTGAAAAATGATGATCGACATATTATCTTGGAAAGCGAAGATACGAGTAAAGAATATTTGATAAATAATTCATTCCTCACGCTACTTCATTAAGTGAGACGATTATTCACAGAATATTATGTCAATGTTTACTGATTGCTTGATCATTCAAGTGGTAGCTTACACAACTCTTCAAACATTTTTCACAGAAAATGATCTACTGCTCACATTGATTAAAGAATTAGATCATCAACCGAAAGAGAATTAGTTTCTAATCAAGTAATAGAAAGAGAAGGTATTCAATAAAACATCTCACTCAGCTATAAGGAGAAATTATATTGCAGGAAGTAGGTGAGTCAACTAATCAAAACAAATTCAGGAGGAAAGAAATTTATTCTTTCTAATATTTACAGTTATGTTTTCTTTTGTTTATTGGCGATTGACAATACTGAATAGAACTACTTGTTCTCAATCATGACCCGTTATGAGTGTTCTCCGGATCATGGATAACTGGAGGTGGATGCATGATTTTTTTCTCTGGGATAATCTCGGGAATGCTGTATATCACACATAAAGGTCCGATTCAACAATGACGGATTTTTCATTTTTATCATACAGTTTGATTTTCATTCGCGTAGAATGATAATGTAGCCATGTGAACTCGATCAGGATGAAGATTATAAGGTAAGTGTATCTACAGATTACTCTCCCGTACAGTTACGGTAATGTGCGCTCACGTACCTTGCGGCCCATTTTTTTCTAACTTGTTTCATCAAAATATGAGGAAATGAGTGGTTTGGGCCAATCAAAAGTGACTCTTGCATTTTTGAGAACGAAATGATTAATTTTTTAATCTCATTTTTCACACTCAGTGGAAGACAGACCAGTAATCAACTCAAGAAATCTCGATGTACCTTGGCATATTTTATCTTATTTTCATTTTTAAAATGCCTTTTTCGACAACGATCCTCTGTTTCGACAACGATCCTCTAACTGACCACCCCGTGTATTTCCCACGTAGTTCCTTGCATACAATAGTTGTAATACAATTATTGTGATAATTTTGTTCCTTAATATTGGAATGTGACGTATTGTGTCTCGTTTTTCATCTTTGACCAAAATTCCGTCGAATCTTTTGAGTCACATTCACGAATTGGAAAAGTTAACTGTAATAATTGGAGGTAGTCAAATTAAGCACACTCCCTTGCATTATCGCGAAAAAGACTTTTTTGTGAATCTGCGACGAGCCAACTCGGAGGAACCGATATTCAACGCATCATAGCTCACTTACCTCAATCATTATAAACAGTAAATACTCCATATACACTTTCACAACAGAAAAATCATTACCAAATAGACTAGATTCCATTTTTCCACTAACTTAGTACATCGCGACAGAAAACAAAGTTCAGACAAGGACATCATGATGAAATTTTTCTCGGCAAGTGGGTTAGTGATGATAGGGCTATATCATGAGCATATTTCACGATGAAAATTGACGTATAAAACGACCAATTAATGCTTGAGATTCATAATAGAAAGATTCCCAACCAAAGTGAGTCCATTTTTCGAACATTTTGGTATTATTACCTGTAGGCTTGGGATTCTTTTCAGAAACCATTTTCGCAAGCTTTTCCAACTAGAAACATCGTACTCAATGTCTTGAATCTCATGAATTATGCCAAATTTGGACAAAATATTACTAGGCGTAGGAATTGAAACCGATTTTTAACTTTTTCAGAACTTCCAAACTCACGCTACTTCGGTTGGGATCTCTTCAAATAATGATCTTGAATGACTTCACGTAAATTTACCTCATAAGAGCATATATGAATGTTCAACATGGTCCAGTAACTACCTCTTCAAAATATTACATAACCTTGTTGAAGAGATTGTAATGATTCAAGAAGGCCAATTGCGAGATGAAATAGTTCATTTAGATAGAAGAAATCACCGATTCGAGTTCTTACTATTTTCTGAGAATATAGTGCTATTAGAAGAAACCACGCGACTTGCATGAATGAATATCCCATTGTTTCCGATGGAAAAATATTGGGATAATATTAATGCGCTTCAATGAGCTTGCGCTGGGTCGAGCTCGCTGAAGTGAGAATAAGTAGTTGATTCTTCTTAACTGTCCCAGAATGCAAGCGTAGCAAGAATAATGATTTCTATCGAAATTAGCAAAACTTCTCGGCGAGGAACTCGAATGCGCTGGCGTGTAGAATAGAATAAGGATTCTATCTCGATGCGGACTATGTAAATCTGTTGCATATCAAACAGTT
>JAPYYZ010003628.1:0-11422 GCA_030522705.1 Eretmocerus eremicus
CTGCGTTGCGCTCCAGGCCTGTGGTATTCTCATGTCTATGCTGTTGCCCATGACTATGAAATTGCGACTAGCGTGCGCTTAAACACATTCTTCATTAGTATACTGCTCGTCGGGAACTTGCTTCCATGACACGGCCGAGGTGTGTAGCTGGCCCCAGGATAGAATAATGAGCGGGATAAACGCATTTCTCCGGTACTTTTGTGATTAGAAAATCTCGGACTTTTGAATTGATGTGGATATTCCTCCCACCCCATTTCAGCAGCGCATCCCCATGATAGCCGTGGCAGGCTACTCCACCCCTCGAGGTGTGGGAACACGGCCCATTCCCGATCCGGCCAAATATGAATGACTGTAGCGAGTGGGGGGGGGGGTCGATAGTGTCCCTATATATATATATATATATATATATATATATATATATATACACACACACACATATATTCTCCTCCACGCCACGTTACAAACCTCAACGATCGGAGAAGGAATCCGATCCGTTATTCAACAGTGAAACGTCGTCTAATCGAAGCTGGTTTGAGAGGATGTGTCGCTGCTAAAAAAACCTCTTCTCCGACCTCCTAATTGTATGAAATGTCTCTCCGGTGGGCGAAAAAAGATGTCAAATAAATTATTGAACAATGGAAAAGAGTTCCGTTGACTGATGAGTCTGAATACGAATTGTTCGGCAGCAAGCGTCGGATATATGTACGCCGGAGACATGGAGAGCGGTTCCCTGAACAGTGTCTTGTACCAACTGTCGAACACGGAGGAGGGAGCATAATGGTTTGGGGCTACTTTGGCAAAGATCGAGTTGGTGATCTGGGAAGAATAGAGGGGATTATGGACCGGAAAATTCATCATAAGATCTTACAACAGAATGCTATCCTATCTGGTCTGAGACTGATTGGGGAAGGATTCCATTTCCAGGAAGACGATGACCCAAAACACGCTCCAAAGCTGTGTACAAACTTAACTCGAATAATGAACAGAGAGCAGGGATACTCGAGAGGATGGAATGGCCTCCCCAGTCACCCGATTTAAATCCCATAGAACTGTTATGGGATGAGCTTGATTGGAAGATACGAGAACGTTCCGAAGCGGAACAGAATGAATCTAAATTATGGAAAGCAGCACGGAGCTGTTGGGAATCAATCGATAGCAGTGTTCTCGAGGAACTCGTCAATAGAATGCCAAGAATTTGTCGAGCTGTAATCAGCGCGAAAGGTGGATTTTCCGAGGAGTCGGAAGTATAATAGTATTTCAATGATATTAATCTACTGCGGGTTTGAATCTTCCCCCCCCCCCTTTGTTTCAATCGAGTTTGTTACATTCACTCAATGTTCTTTTTGGAGTTCAAACATAATTTTATTGTAATTGACTGAATCTTCAAATATTCAGAATGCAATCTTCATTCATAAACTACGATAAATATTGACTTGCAATAATGAGTGATATAATTCTCATCTATGTGTTCAAGATTCATGAAAATGAAATGATTCATGATATGTCACCTGATTCTCCTCTAGTGATCAGAATCTGAGTGTGATCTGAATGTAAACCTATTTGCGAGAGAAATACAAACACTCTTGCAGCCGGACGATTTCTCAAAATTCTCCTCATTTCCGTCAGCAGTTCAAGATCTCGAGTGGAGTCAGGAAATTGACCGGAACATACAAGTGATCGGAATTTTCCATATCTTTCAGAGTATTTCTCCACTCAACCATTCTGGAGGGAAGGAAATTTGGATACGAGCATTCTAAGTCGGTGTTTCGATCCAATGTTCTGATGGAATTCCTCGTTCAGCGCTCAGCCTTCACTTCTGCACGCTGATATTCTGATGGATGAGCGTGTGGAAGGATTCTAAAGATATATTGCACATAGCGTTTTTCCCGTCCTTTCAGATGCTTTCCTCGAAATTCGCGTATCTTGATTCGCGTGAGAACTACAGATGATTGTCCAAAGAAAATTTTTTTAGAATTTTTTTGAATTTTATCAGAAGCTCAAGCTGACAGAAAGACCTTGAAAATTCATCCAAGAACACCACTTCAAGTTGGGATTTTTCGTCTATCTTAAGATGCTTTTCTCGAATTTCTATCCGTGCAATAAGATCGAGGATATGAGCGATCGAAGTTGGGTCTGTTGTCAGCTCACCGTCCGAGAATTTTTGCACGGTACTGTACGTGGCAGGGTTCGGGTTTGTGTGTCAACGAAATTCTGGCATTCATGCAAATTCAGAGGGATCACCTCCTATCAAGGAACTACTTTTGCTGCCACAAGGAGATAGCATTCTGTTCTTGCGGAAATTGTTCCTTCAAAATGCTTCTCATTCTGCATTTCTTATCCTGTTAGTGCGAGATCATCATGGGTAGATCAAGTGTCGAGGTCATGGAGGCGTGTGCGAGGAGTTTTGAGTCACAAGTCGAATTTAAGAAGAAGAATTGCTCTGATAGAATAACTAGATACGTACAAATGGTGCATAGAGAAGTCACGAGAAGAGCCACGAGCGTGACGCGGGAGAATGTTGGAAAGTTGAGAGCAAGTTGGAAACACGCGGAGCAGAATACCGACGCAGCGAGTCGAGAGATGTAATTTGCGACGACGTAAAGCAAACACAATCCGCTCGCATTGACCTACGACAACTGAGCTTGTGATGGCAGGCGCGAGTCGAGAGAGCAGCCCGATGCACGAAGCAAAGGCCATTGTCCCATAAAACTGTTTGAATTCAACCAATCGCATGGTCACGAGATCACAGAAGAGGTGGGAAAACCCGAATCGATGTTTTTTGCGTCGAGCTATCTCGTGGAAAGCCTCGAATGTTCATGCAAATCCAAACACGCCCTTTAATACTGCTTCTATCAGTATGGGAATCATTCTACCTTCTCTCAATCGATAAGCTCTATCAAATGGCGCCCCCATACATTCCTCCCAAGTGACATAACTTATGCCATCGATTATTATATGAGGCACCATCCATTATCTGTACTCATATGTGTATGTGCAATGGCTCCATTTTATTGCGCAATACCTTCAAAATTCTCCGGTCGATCTCCACCAAAATTTTGAGAGCGTGTTCAGCATCAGTTAGCAATAATCCTCATTCATCTTCAACTTCATCCGCCGAACCGCCTACTTTTCACATTCATTTTCATATCGAAAGTTCAACATCGTTTTCAACTAGATTGCGCCATTCGCGATGTCTTCTCTATTAAGACTGGCCACGTATCATTCCGAGTATTATCCCAAAAGTTATAACACTTGTGGAATCAGGTGCTATTATGTGCCACTTGCAAACAGGCTATAACACGTTCCCCGCACGTGCGATTCCACGAGCTACGACCTATGAAATCGTCAGACTCAACATCAAATGTATGAATCACTTGAAACAATTGTGGGATGTGAGATCTTGGATGGAATATCTGTGATGTTCGAGGTATTATTGAAGAATGTCAAGTAGAAATATGTATGACTAGTGATCATTTTTCATCGGATTTCAATTGATACTGATCTTGAATTACGGAATTCAACGATAACGAACGACTTTCCATGTGAATAATCACAGGTCATAGCGGGATCTATGAAATATCAGGAATAATCTGCTAGAAAATGACGGCCGTCACGACGGCCATGTATGTTGTTGAAAAACCTCACCCGCGCCGCCACGACGAACCTCTCGGCGGCCAGGTATGGTGATTGGAAACCTCGGCGAATGTGAGAATTTCTCTATGGAAAAATACGTAATAAAGACTGAGAGATTCCGATGTACAGAACTGTATATATTGCTACGTCAAAATTATGTGGTCATGAATCTTATAGCTATCACAGATGTGAGTAGTCATTCCGCGTAACTAACGATGGAAGGATGCGATGGTGGAAACCGTCGCAGCTACGCAGCCTCTTGCCGCCGCCTGGACCAGCACCCCTCGGAATCGGATGTTTACACATTGAATTTTTTTCGAGGTGCTGATTCGGTGGCGGAGACGTGACGGCCGGGAGGCCGAGAGCTGCTGGCGGGGGTCTACGCTGGGGCCACTGGGTGCAACTGCGCGTGGATGCGGCCATGCGCTTCGACGGCTAGGCGCTGCGGAGCACCGGATCACCACGACGCGGCCGAGGTACTCCTCAGGGCTGCAAATGAGAGGTTTCGCGATGCCCCGCCCCCGCATCCCCACAAACCACGGTAACAGCCCTTGCCCTCGGGCTCGGTGCTGCACCCGTGGATCATGGGCACAGGGGCCGGCCGCGAAACCCGGGTGCTCGGGCACTCCGGGCGACGAAGGAGGCCGAGGCCTCGGCGCCGCACGCAGCACAATAGCAGCCGACGGCCACCGCACACGCGCACGCGAACGCACACACACGCACACCACCCGGTCGCCGGGCGATCGTGAATTCGGCCGTGAGGCCGAGGAGCCGACGAGCACAGCAGCCACCAGGTTACCGGAACAGGGTCGCGCCTTGGGGCTGCTCACAATCGTGGCCACTAACCCATCCGTGGCAGCCCCGAGGGCAGCAAACAGCAGGCCACGCAGGTTGGGTGGTGCGCGCACGTGCTGCTCGCATCCGCCCGACGACTCCTCGCGTACCAGGCGCACGCACACCCGTTTGCGGATGCTCCGAGGTGGGCGCTCACGGACACTGAGCCCCAACCCGGCCGTGGACACGTGGTTGGCCGCGTAGACGACGCCAACGGCGGTGAGCCCACGTGGTGCGCGGCCCAGCGGACAGCTGACTACTGCGCACGACTGAGGCAGCGCTGCGCCACGGCCAGTCCGGCGATATACAGGCAGGCCAGAGTGGCCATGTGGAAGGCCGGAGATCTGGCCCGACACCTGGACAGCGGCCGCTGGACGAATTATGAGCAGCTGGTGCATGTTAACACATAGATATACATGCATACATGTATCGGCCGAGAGCCCCGAGGGCTAAGGGCGTAGATATATGTATACCTTGGCCGTGCTGGTGCATGTAGGAATATATCTGGGCTGTGTATGAGTATATATAGCTATACTACGGCCATGCTGATGCATCCACCAGTTTATTTTGGCCGTGTAGCAGTATATATAGTTATACCACGGCCATGTAAGTGCACATATGAGTATAATTCGGCCGTGCAGGAGTATCTATAGATATATCGCGGCCAGGGAAGAGCAGATATAGGTATGCTCGGACTTGCAAGAGTAGATATAGGTATACTTGGCCGTGTCTTAGCTCTGGCCGTAATGCACATGCAGGCCGAGTGGAGATGGACTGCGCGATGCCTTCGCGTGCAGTGGACCGTGGTATATGTGAGAGAGCGTGTTCTGGTGGAGGCAACGGCCGTGTAGAGGGGGAATCAGCGTCAGGGCCGTATATACGGCCAGTAGACTGTTCGCTGCAACTTTCTCGACTTCTGGTCGTGTGGTTCGCTCGCGTCTCGTGCACATTTGAACTCGACGCGCATCGGGGTCCCTAGATTCCGAACTAGACTTCCGGATTACGGACCTGGCCAGGAGAAGAAATTGATGCGGGCGGAAGGAGATGGCCGGGCATTCTGCCACTCGTAGTTTGGAGCCAGAGTAGAGCACACGTGCCTTTCCTCCGCCGCTTTATACTCGTGCTCGAGTTGGAGCAACGCGCCACACCAGCCTCAGGAGTTTGCGGCCAAGTTGAGGCCCATCAAAGACAGAGAGGGCTGCAGGCTTGGAAGAGCCAATTATAATTAATTAAAGGACGGCCGGAGAGGACGATATCTAACGGTGAGAGGATTCGCTCATAACTATTGAATCTCCTCTCGTCGCGGATTCCCCTCAAAGAACCTCGCGCGTCGTACTCCGGCGTCGTCGAGCCCTGGCCAGACGGACTTCGGGAGCTGTGTAGTGAGCGCGTTGCTTAAACTTGGCCGAGACACAAGTGCCCCGGAGTTTCTGCCACGTCGCGACGGAGCTGGGCCGAGAAGGTCGTGCGCGCGGTGGCTGAGATAATTCACGGATGGTGCGTGGATTAAGTATCGCGGTCCGAGACATCTCCGAGGAGACGTACGCAGAATGGGACTGGTTCGTGGCCGTGAGTGTCGGGTCAGTTTGGTCGAGGAGTCCAGGGACAGCGTCGGTCTCCTGTGACTCACACGTGCGGCGAGCACCTGTTGCTCGGCGTGAGCTGAGCCAGTCGGTTGGCCATTTTGGCCTCGTGTCGCGCCGCGTGGGCCGTGAGCGTCGTTCGGCGGCCATTTTGGCCGTTGAGATTTCAGAGCAGAGTCTCCTGGTCGTTGGTTGAGCTGGCCAAAGTGTGGCCAGATAGTGCACGTGGCCGTGAGTGAGCGCGTGAATATTGGCGCGAGTGAGATTCATTGGACCTTGTCGGGTAATATTGTTGCGTGATTTTTCTGATATGTAGAATCAGTTTTACCGCCGCGTAGACGGAAACGTTCCAGGATATAGGCCGAAATTGTGATTTCAAAATATCCACGTGAGTGTCATTTTACGTATTTGTCCCTCCCATTCCTCCACTTCTCATGTACGTACGGTAGGTCAATTAGAGAACGAGGAAGCTGTTGCACAGTATCGAGACGTATCGCCGTTCGCGCGTGAGACTCGCAATCTCGCGGCCGGAGTCTGATAATGAAATGGATGATTCTGTCTGGTGATTTATGTACCACGTCACAAGGAGAAGATGAATAGATAACAACAAGTGTGAGGGCTCGAATCGATTATCACAGTTCATCAGTGATAGAGGGTCACTCGCAAATTACATATCGAGACGTGACGTCTTTATAGCCTGGAAGAATGTCCGGTGCCCCTATCAATCTCTCGTGGAGGTTGTTTCAATGGGAACTCTCGTGATGCCCTCTCAGAACAAAATATAGTCGTGACTTGCCGGATGCCAAGGGGGACAAAGTTCCAAAACCGAGCGCATTGGCTCTGGGGAGAGATCATTTCATAGTCAACCCACATTTTCGGAACTCAAGGTTCCTGCGCTTTGACATCGACCCGCTGGGGACGCTCAGATAAGTACCTCTGAAACATTGCAGCCAGGTAGCCAGACTCTTCAATATGTACGATCTTGCACGCCAAAAGGGCTGCGAAGTACGAAAGAGAGAGGTCGATAAATAGATACATAGATACATCCTCCCTCAAGAGCGACGGAGTGAGACTGTACCCGACCCGGAAGGCCCTCATCCGAGAGTCTGAAAGGGAGGGGACAGTGGCCGATTGGCGAAGGGATTGGGATCGCTCAACCAAGGGCGCGTGGACGCGCCGGTTGATCCTCAATTTAGGCAAGTGGGTTAAACGGGCCCACGGCGAGCTGGACTACTGGCTGACACAGGCCTTGAGTGGACACGGCTCTTTCGGGGTGTACCTGGAGCGGTTCCAGAAAAGGGAAACCCCAGTTTGCCAGATGTGCGAGGCGGACTGGGACGACGTGGAGCATGCAATTTCCGCGTGTTCTGATACGAATATAGAGAGAGCGGAGCTTATGGACCGGCTCGGGTTCCAATTCACACCAGAGGACCTTGTGCCAGCCATGCTTCGCAGCAAGGAGACGTGGGATGAGATCGCCGACTTCATCGAGACGGCGATCACCTGGAAAAGAGAGCTAAACCGATCGCTGCAGCGCCAAGCGAGGGGCGCTGCCGAGTGATTGACGACGACGACCCGGAGAGTGATCACCGGACGACCAGGAGAGAAGATAGAAGAGCCGACACAGCGAAGGGCGACGTTTCCGTAGCGCGCGACGCTCCTCCCACCCCGAAGTGATGCGCAGGCGGTTCCAGGGTGGGTTGGTTATGACATGGTGAATGTTAGAAGGGGAGGAATGGAGTTATGGCGGTGCCATGCTCTGTGCAAACCCGGAGGCGCAACCCGTCACGACGTCTGCGAGCAGATTACCCCTATTGACCACCTACAAAAAAGAAAAAAAAAGATGCATCCTGTTCCAAATGAGGCCCTGGAGATAGTTGCGGGCGCGAGGCCGGATTGGCACCTTGGTCTGTTCAACAAGTGTCTGTGTGCCGGAGTGTTCCCGAAACCGTGGAAGCGCCAGAAGCTTGTGCTTATCCCTAAAGGCAAGATGGGAGACCCCAAGGATCGAGCTTCGAGCAGGCCCTTGGGCATGCTCGACACATTGGGGAGATTATACGATAGTATGGTCCTCGACAGGCTTGACAAAGCCTACGAGCTGAAAGGCGGGCTATCGCCGATGCAGTCTGGGTTCACGAAAGGATGCAGCACATTGCACGCGATCAAGGCCGTGCAAGACAGGGTCGAAACGGCGCTGGGGCTCAAACCGAAACCTGGAAGATTCTGCGCAATTCTCGCGCTCGACGTGGAGAACGCCATCAACTCCGCGAGCTGGGTATGCATCTATAGGTGTTTAGTCGGCAGGGTTTCAGCCTACTGACTCGCTGTGGTCAGTGATACCCTCCCAGACCGGGTCTTGGTTTTCGTCACCGATGGAAGCAGAACAACGCTGGAGCTAACGGCAGGGATTGCACAAGGATCCGTATCTGGGCCCTCCGAGTGGAATACCCAGTACGACGACCTCCTCAACATGGATTTACCACGCGGGGCTGAACTCATGGGCTTCGCGGACGACGCCGGACTCGTCGTTATTGCTCCAACTGCGTGGGAGGTAGAACTCATTGCGAACGATGCTTTGGACCGGATCGGTGAGTGGTTCCCAGAACATCACCTGGAAGTCGCCGAACCCAAGTGCAAGGGGCTGCTCATTACGGAGAGGAGGGAGTACGAGACCCTTATTAACACCATCAACGGTCATGCGATCCCACTCAAGGGGGAAATCGAGTATCTCGGGGTATGGTTCGACGACAACTGGACCTACAATGCGCACATCAGAGGAGCCTTAGTGGAGGCGGAGAGAGTAGTGTATACACTTCAGTGGCTGATGCCAAACATAGGCGGGCCCACGCCGAGCAGAAGAGCACTTCTGAACACCGTGAGCACGCCCATCATGCTTCGTGGTGCCCCTGTATGGGGGGGGGGGGGTGTAGCGAAAGCGACGCAGATAACCAAGGTCATGGGACCGATTCAACGCCAAGCATCGCTCCGGACGGTCAGCGCTTACTGAACCGTCTCGGCCGACGCCGCGTGTGTTCCGGCAGGAACAACGCCCATCAGCTTGCTGGTGGTTAAGCGTGTTGAGATCTGGGGGAGGCAAGAGACCCTCGGAAAGGGAGAGGTGGATATGAACCCCCCCGCCCGGGCTGCCCTTCGCGAGGTTGCAAGAGCTGGTACCTTAGCCAAATGCCCAGCAAAATGGGACCGCTCAACGAGAGGACGATGGATGAACCGATTGATGACGCATTTGCACCGATGGATCGATTGTGGCCACGGAGAGCTGAACTACTGGCTGACTTAGGCCTTGAGTGGTCATGGCTGCTTTGGCGCCTACCTCACCAAGTTCAGAGAGAGAGAGCCACACCGGAGTGCTAGAGCTGTGGTTTCGACATTGACACCGCTGAGCACGCTTTGTTTGATTGCACTGACACAAACACGGAAGGCGCGGAGATACAAACGAGGCTCGGTTTGTGGCTCACCCCCGAGAACCTAGTACCAACAATGCTCCGCGACGAAGGAAAGTGGGGAGGCGTAGTCCAGTACATCAAGACGGCGATCACTCGCAAAGAAGAGGGGATACGACACCTGCAACGCCAAGCAAGAGGCGTAACGCAGTAGATAGCGGACCGCAAAGGAAGAAGGGAGAAGGAGACGAGGAGTTGGACCAGAAGAGCTGCGCGACCCATGGGGCACGAGAAATGCAACCGATGCCTGGAATAATGCACGCGCAGTCCCGAGCATGGATAGGTGAAGTGGTGGCCTTTACCTCGGCCTCCCTCTGTTAACGGGTACGGGGCCGAGGGGGGTATAGACGGTAAGGGTCCCTGGGGATGGCCGGGAGGTGATCCGAGCCGAACGTTGGCTCCTTTCGCCGTCAAAGCTGACCCTTGGGCTCACCTCGTCATGAGGAGCTCGTCACGGGAGCTCTCACACGCTTCTGAGGCAGCCTGTCGTCCGGTCGGCAGATTTGCCTCTTTTTGAACCACCTTACAATAAAAAAAAGATAGATACATCCGGGACGAGCCGACTGGTCCCTAACAGAGCCAGGTGGATCGATCGGCCCCATGGAGAGCTAGACTATTAGCTGACGCAGGCGATAAGCAGTCATGACTGCTTCGAGGAGTACCTGGAGCGGTTCCAGAAGAGGGAAACTCCGGTCCGCCAGATGTGTGGGGCCGACTGGGACGACGCGGGACACGGACTCTTCCAGTGCGAGGATACGAGTACAGAGGAAGCGGAGCTGATGGATTGGCTCAGAGCTCAGCTGAAACCTGAGAACCTCGTGTCAACCATGCTCCGCAATAAAACGACGTGGGTTGGGATCGCCGACCTCATCAAGACGGCAATCATCCGGAAAGGAGAACGCAAACGGGCATTGCAGCGCCAGGCGAGGGACGCTGCATAGCTTACATCGACGACCTGGGAAGTGATCAACACCGGACGACCTGGAGTGAAGAAAGAAGAGCTGAAGATCTAAAGAGACACGCTTCCGTGGCGCGTGACGCTCCTCCCACTTCGAAGTAATGCGAAGGCGGTTCCAGGGTGGGTTGGGTATGACATGGTGGATGTTCCCCCAAGTAGTAGGGAGGTTAAAGCGGTGCCGTTCTCTGTGCGAACCACAAGGCGCAACCTGTCATAACGTCTGCGAGCAGATTACCCTCATTGACCACCTTGGAAGAGGAAAAAAAAGATAGATACATCCTCTTCTCCAAGCAAACCCACGCAGGTGCCCGGAGGCTCATGATCTTCTGAAGGCCGAGGCCCTGCCCACCGGAGTCGATGTTCTAATAATCTTGGAACGGAATCTACTCTATCTAATTTACTATATTCAGGGTTTCAGCCTACCGACTCGCTGTGGTCAGTGATACCCTCTCAGACCGCCCTACTCAAAATGCCCACGTGCTATTCCACGTGCTATTCCACATGCAATTCCAGATGCTTTTTCACGTAGAATAACACCTGGAATAGCACGTGGAATAACACTGGTAATAGCACGTGCAATTGCACGTGGAATCTCATGTGGTGTTATGGCCATTTTCGTAACTTATGATAACACGTGAAATTGCACGTGAAATTGCACGTTCCTATATTGGTGAAAATCCAAACTGAATCCAAAGCAAATGAAATGCGCAGAATTAGTGTAAAGAAAGAGATCAAGGATTTCACCTTGCTAGATGAGAAAAATACCTGAACGAAATTCAAAATCTACGAACTACATAGAAATGATCTCGCACACGTGATGGCTGTTGGCGGTCACGAGTGCTGAGGTACTTTTAATGAATAATCCCAGAGATCAGAGAAAATGACTATTGGTCAACTCTAATTTCAGATCCAAATGGAATCCAATGCATATAAAATACGCGGAGAGAATGTGG
>JAPYYZ010003629.1:0-18053 GCA_030522705.1 Eretmocerus eremicus
GTGGAATCCATGCAAAATCAAAACTTCCGGAAGTGACGTAGTTGGGAAGCGTAGGGTTCGACACATTCGAAAAGTATTCCTTGTCACCAAGTGTACCACAATCACGATTATAATCATCCAAAAGTTTTCTGGGCGCGCGGGATTAGTTTCAAAATCACGCGGATCACTCATCCGGCCATGCGAAGGGTTACAGGCTTGTGTATGTGACCCTCGCAATGGATTGTATTCGGACAGAGCCATATCGAATTAGTCATCTATTTTTCTCGGGTGAACCAGGTTGGCTCTGTTCTACCTATCGGCGAGAGCCAAAGGCCCCTCTCATCTGTTGCCACAATGTCGAACTATGGCATACTACAATTTTAATTGTGGGATTATGGCAAATTTTCTTCCAAGTCCTAAATATACAATTTCACTTGTGGTACACCACAATCTTACACAAGGAATTCGATACCACAAATTTTAATTACGGTGATTTCCCAATTTGACATTTAGAGTGGATAATACTGCCCAAACACAAATTCAATCAGTTGATTTGGAACCATGGTTCAACTATAAGCGTGTAGTGGTGAATTTACAGAGGGGAAATTGATAATTAAAATTTTCAACGATCTAGTTGAATTATGATTTAGCCCATTATTTTTGTCAATAATTCGTCGCAAGTTGAGTATTCAGGGGACATAGAGTTGCTAAAATGTAAACTAATTAATTGCACTGGTAAAACCCCCATTGAACGAATGGTTGAAACTTCAGTGATTAAATTTGTGTCCACACAGACGCAGAGTTGTATTTTCTTTCTCATCAAAATTATTTGATCCCATCGCGATGATTCCGTGAAAATCGACGACTTGTCATTTCAAGAATCTAAGATTTCACGAGTCATCAAATCTTATCCCGAAAACGCTTAATTGAAATGAACGAGGACATGCTCGTGGTACGTTCTGAAATCATAATCAGTGAATAGTACGATTGGCAAGTGGCTGATGAATCTGTGCGACGCTGCCGCTCGACACATTGTTTCTACATGTGACGGAGGGGCGGTAGCCAGTTAGCTCGGCGACTGGAAGCATCCGCCAGTTAGCCAACTGGCCGAATGAATGGCCAAGAGCGGCGAGTGCTCGCGCAGATTTTCCTATCGGCGCACAGTTGCAGCCAAGCGACGGATTTTCCGAGCTGGCCACGCCGCGTCGCCGCGCGCTACGAGAGCCGCGAGTTGCGAGCTCAGGTGCGCTGACGCGCACTTGTGAGCAAGTATACGGTCACGCGGTGCGGCATCATGTGCTCGCTGCGCAGTATATCGAGTCGAGCCGGTGCACGTCAGCGATGGCCATCGAGGGCGGCTCGCTTCCAAAACGGGAGAACGTAGCCGCGACTGCGAGCGTTCCGCGTGGATTCGACGGATGGAGAGCGCTTCGAGCGAGCCGATTTGTAATCCACACTCGTGAAGGCTTGTCGCGCGTCTTGACAGCTGCGCCACGTAATCGCGGCACATTTCGAATAGCAAGTGGCGCCAGGCGCTTTCGCGCATTCTCCTCTCGTGCGATTCCTGCGTGCAAACATTCAGTGCTCGAAGAGAAGGGCATAAGGCAACCACATACGTATGAGCGCTAATCGTGACCCACCTCTTCAACTCGAAACACCTGGGTGATGAGCTTTTGTTCTGTTCAGAATTTTCAAGGCCTAAACGGAGCAGCATTCGAGATTAGGGCATGTGGTGTGATGAAGTCAGTCCCTTGTTCGAAATATTTGGTTTCAACAGATAGCGCACGATTGGCACCGAATGACTCGCGACGGCAGGACCAACTACGAGAACCCAAGCAATCATTCCCGTGTACCTCTAGAACATCGTGTTCTCATCGAACTACGATATGATAAAATTCAAGATGTAAGGCGGAATAGCATCGGATTGTGAAATTCTGTGGTGTTTCGGTAGAAATTCGAGCATCCGGCGCCATTTTTTCTATTTAAAATCATCCTGGATTTCCAAAAGAAGCTGCGCCAAAGTAGGCTCACTGCGCACCCTGAACCTCTTCCCATCAAAAGCGAGAGAGAGAGAGAGAGAGAGAGAGAGAGAGAGAGAGAGAGAGAGAGAGAGAGAGAGAGAAGAGAAAATGAACGCATGAATGAGTACTTTATTATAGATCAAGATTCTTTTGGACCTACGTAGTATAACAGGATACACTAATAGAAATATTATTTTATTGTTGTCAAGCAGACCATAATAAACCTGGAGTCATGGCATTTTCATTCAAACCTTGAGGACATTTCGGAGTAAACAGTTCGTGCGGCGGCCATTACACAGACAAACTCATTTTTGACTCTACGAAAAATTGGACCTTTTTCCGAAAACGTCTGAGAAAGCAAGTAGGGGTCCAGAAGATTTCACGACTCATTACCATATATTTATGGGGCACTGAATCGATTTTTCGAGGGTTCTTATCTCACAAGTGGTCAGATTCTTTGTTATGAACAATTTTTACGGCAAAATTTGGTTTTTTGCAAATATCTCAGAAAATGTTCTACTTATGAAAACCCCTGAGGAACCAAAGTTGTAGATCTTTCAAATGTCAATTTCGAACCGAGAAAAGTGCGAAAAACGTCCGCAGTGCTCAACACGCATTTATATGGGCGTCTAGCACGCGCTACAAGTTCTGTCGCGTCGGTCACAGTGCGGTCTGGTCAATGTACAGGAGGCCCTCATTATCCGCGGATGATCAATTGATACCACTCCTCGTTATCCGCGATTCTTCGTGACCCTTATCCGCGGTTAGAGTCTTGTTGCAAGATTTAAAATCTCCCTAATTTATGATAGTACGAGATCCAACCTTTCTCACCTTCAACTTTATAATGTCAATCATACGTAAATGACTCGATCACAAACGCCATTCATGAGGTATCGAAAATCTACTCGATTGCTACTTTTTTTATTTAGTATTATTGATCGATTACAGTGCTATTTGAACGGTATCTATTCATCATTGGTTCCACTAGAAGTTCTGCAAGCCCAGATTGATGGTTTGCCTTCTCTTACGATAATGGAAACATATAAGGAAACGGACATTCGTTTTTCGGCAAAGCTCTCTAAATTTTAAGTGAATTTCTGAATTCTTCTAAGAGGAATCAAAATTAACGAAACGAAGCGAAAACACAAGATGAAGTTCAAAACTGGCGAAATGTGACAATTACTTTTCGAAAATCAATCAAACTGAACTATGAACTGTAATACAACATCGATATTTCGGAATTTCCACACTAATTTGTGAAAAAGCCATGGAATGGTGGTTTGGATCACTGTTCGACGGGCCCTCGGAACCTAACCCCCTTTTTCCCATAAGATCAGTGTCTTACTATCCGCGGAATTCTTTCAGAACGCAACCCCCGCGGATAACACGGACTTCCTGTAACTTAAGTTCATTTTGCAGAGGATGAGGCACGCGCTTGTCGCTGAAGCCTATTGCAATCAATCCCAAAGAAAACTTTTCGGCTGTGACGGGAGCAACAATTTGAAAATGTCGACCTGGGCATGTAGCGGAAACTTGCATCTGCGGGCTCTATATACGAGTCCCGTAACAACCAAAAAGCTTTCCATCTGGATTGATCGCAATGAGTTTCATCGAAAAACATGCCTCATCCTCTGCAAATGAATCAAAGTACATTGATCAGATCGCACTGTGACCGACGCGACAGAACTGGTAGCCCGCGCTAGACGCCAGTATAAACGCGGGTTGAGCGCTGCGAACCCTTTTCGCGCTTGTCCCGGCGCGAGATTGAATTTCCCGGGGAATTTGAAAGATCCACAAAGTTGGTTCCTTGGAGTTTTTCATGAAAAAGTACATCATTCGACATATTTGCAAAAGACCATAATTTTGCACTAAAAATTGTTTATAACAAAGAATCTGACCACTTTTGCGACAAGAACCCTCAACAAGTCAATTCATCTCGACAAAATGCATGGGAATGCGTCATGGAATCTTCTAGACCTCGACTTGCATGCTCACACCTCTCCCCTCCTCCAGCGACCGAATTACCTACTAAATAGTAGCTCCGGGGAATGAATACATCACGTATGAGATGCTTTTGTTTGCAATTCCAATTTCTATGCTGTTTCTATAGGCTATAGTGCCTCATCTGTTGAATCAAAGGGTTCGCGAAATAAATATTATATGAATCCGAGAATCTGTTCACAGACTGTGGTTTATAGATATTTTCAAACACGGCCCCGTACATGTAGCGTAATGTCATGATATAGCAGGATCTTCAGCGACTTTAAGAATCAGCAATGAAGAAAAGCTGCAACATATTCTGTTCAAACAAACAAAATGTTATGGATGATGGTCTACTTGCTTGAGACGATTGCCCGCAGTGAATGCGAATAATGGCATTAACAAAGATACTCAACGGATAATCAAACACACCTTAATTCATTCTAGTTCGATATTTTTCGATCAAGAAACAACTAGAGCAAAATAGTATAGTTCTATGATTCGCAAATGAGTATTATGAATGCAATGAGAAAGGATGCATAAGCAATACGAAGGCCAAACTGAAACTTATCGAGATGAATGACGGTTCTGTCGATGAAGCTGCCGCTATGAGACAGCACAATTGTTACCTCTCAGCCAAGAGAATAGGCTATTCTATGCCATGCCGTACAAGATTAACCCCTCACTGTATAACTTACCTCTGGCTAGGAAAATACCGCTTAGAGAGAAAAAATACCACAAACTCGCGTGGAGAGTATTGAGAACGAGAAAATTCACGAAGGACTGAAAGACTGACGAAAGGTGAAGATCTTCCTAAGGATTTCAAGTATAATGGAATGCTTCATGGTCTTGAAGCACAGAGCAGAGAATGAAGGGAACAAGGGAGGGTCCTTCAAACTTTACACAAATGAAATTTATTTCGCTGAGTTTCGTTCACAAGTTTCGTGGACCTCATCAGGCTGGCTTACACGTGGATCGTGGATTCACATAACTTTTGGGGAACAGTTTTTGAGCAGCAACAGTCTGTCTGGCTCTTGTCAAGGCAATAAAAAAATCTGTCTTGATAAGAAATCATTGTCTTTAAGAGCCAAACAGACCGCCGGGGCTCGAATACTGTTTCCCGGAAGATATGTGATTCCACGATCGACGTATAAACTTGCCTGATGAAGTCCGCGGAACTTTTGGCCGAAACGTAGCAAAATAAAATTTAAGTCATACATAAGTCAAAGGAATTTCACTTGATTTCTTGCTCTTGTCTTCCAGGATCGAAGTGTAACGGTGATAAACTTTCTTTCAAGTTCCCCTCTCTAATATGTTTTTGTTTTCCAATCATCTTTTTGAAACAAGTACTTGTCAATTTTACTATCTCCTCAATAACCAACTTACAATGCCACATATGAGACACGAATCGTTCTGGTGAACATTTTCTGTGAAGAGATCAAACAGTCAAGTATACTCCATGGCACGCTTTCCAAGAACGAAGGGGGAGAAGGGGGGCGGGGGAATACCGAGAGCTTGATAGGCGTGCCAATTTTGGCGAAACATTTCCAGTGATCGAATCAACAATTAATGATGATGGGAGAGAACTCAAATCATGATCGAAAGTGACTGACATCGCGAATACAATTTCCTTGTAGTCAGAGGTACCAGCTCGGAAATCTACAGAACAACGGTTACGAAGGCTCAGACCGCGTTCTATGAAGAGGGGGTGTTTTTCAAAAACCATGAATAACAAGGAAAACCTGTGAGTAAGTACATCGGTCGAAGTTATGCTTTTGGCACGATTGCACGTCAACGGCAAACAGTATTTGCTCTAGTGCTTTGCATTGGAAAATGTCGAGGGTAATGTACTTTCAACTGAATGCAGTGTAGAAAAACTCGATGGGGCGCACTAATACCGGGCACGTGAAGCATTGCCGCTATACTGAAGCGAGTTTATGATATTTTTCTTGATGAGATGCATTACAGTGATCCCGCTCTTTATTGCTGCGCCACCAAAGTGCAAGAAGCATACTCAGCTCATTCTGGTATTGAAGGGAATGTAACAAGCGTGGCAGCACATTGCAGCGAGCAATGTGCTGCTAATCAACGTCTCGATACCAAATCTTGCACGACAGGATGCGAATAAGCAAAAAAACTCATAACCAGAAAAATTTGAGGATTAGCCAGAGCTTTAGCCGAAAGGGGGATACTCTCGACATCTAGCTACGTGAATCTCGGGTGCAGTTGGGTCACTGTGTTATCGATCTTTCCCGGCTCGGTGGCCCACACCTTGCTAGAAGCTCCTCACTCATTCCCCTTCCCTCCATGCGTTTGTATGTACCGTCTCACTCTGATTCCCTCTCTTGGCCCGTAACTTTATTCGTTATGTTGCCGTCAGCGTGCACATTCACCCCATTTTTTCGGATGACCAAAGCGTGAAGTTCGTAGGGCTCCTGTTCCACTCTACATTGGCTGACTTCATGAGCAAGGCAATTTATCCATGTTTACGCACCTTGGGCGCCCAAAAAATCGTATACCTTTTTCCGGGAAGAGATAAAAAATGAAGTTAGGTACTCGTACCCATTGAGGACATATATATTATAAGATTTCACAGATGCACGCGATTCGTGTATTAGCCACGCATTCCCTTTCATATGTTTGTTATATTTAAATATAATACACAAAAACAATCTGACCGATAACAAATTCTTAATGCATTTGCTGGCTAGCTTCGAATCGATTTTCTGACTTTTTTTCTAAAAGTGGTCTTATTTTACTCAGTCACTCAAAGTAACGCCAAAAAAGGACTGAACCAATTTTAATATAGTTTAGCTTGTCCTCCTTGTATATATGCTTCATTTTCAGAATGCTCTTTCTGGAATTGCAAAATTCGACCTAGGCGCAATTTTATGAAACCGTACATGATGGGTAATTTTTCACAGAGGACAGTTTGTGACACGAGCAAAGTGAGTGTTACAAGTCTTTTGTACCAAAAACTACCCCTTCGAACGCGGTTTCATACTAAATTTCATAGCACGAATACCTAAAAATCATGTCCAAAGTTGCGATTTTTAGGTTGAGTGCTATAAAAGCAAGCCACTGAAATGTGTAGTGTGTACCTAAGGCCAACGCTTAGTTTTCCCTCGTCGGTTTAAGAATATGTCGATCTTCTTCAAATCATCTAGATAGTGTGTGGTTAAATCTTCAAAATGAGCCATGATACGTTTAATTTGGAGATCTCGGAGACGGTAATCTCGATTTGACAAGTAAAACGCTGTTTACGGATTTAAGTGTATGTTATGAACATATGACTTTAAAATACCTTGGCTCGACTTGCTTGAAATGCGACAAACTTAAGGTCACTCCAAGGGTCTTGAAACAAGCTTCAAATAAGCTCAAGTACGTTGAGAAATATCGAGATGGACAAAAATTAGAGGCTCCAACAGTATAGTACGGCCTCAATGAGTACGCGTATTTTACACGAGCTTATAATATTATGCAAGTTGTCAGCAAACTACGCTTATGGTGACGAACTTGGGCACATTTTCCTGATATAGGGGTCTATCTATTTTTATAACACATATGTAGAAATTAGTTGTACATAACTACGCATAATCATGTCTCTTTACGCGTGATCACGCGTGACCTTACCAGGCCGTGAATGGAAAAATCACAGAGATTTCGAACTGCACATTACGTCTCTGGTCTCCTTGCCACTGATATAGGTTACGGTTATGTGCCATCTATACGGTTATACTTGCTCACGCGAAGAATAATTGTAACATACAGCTCCGTGGCCCCGTTCTTATCAACATTCGGTAGATGCACATCAAATTTCGAGTTCTCCCCCCCCCCCCCCCCCAAATCAAATCGGTACATGATCACACGTGACAGTGTGCTAGAAATGGTGAAGTATCGCGCGTGTGTACCGGGGTCTTTAATTGCAGCTTTAGGAACCCTTTGTGTACCAATCTACCAAAGTCTTTCGATTTAGCCCGTTAATTCCAGATCAGTAGTCAGATCTAGATTTGGTCAGACAGAATATTTCGGAGTGTGATTTCACCCCTTTCCCCAAGTCAAAGAGGATTGAATTTTATCAAAAATGATTCATGCTCTCTAAATATGATCGTGTTAAATTTCACACGAAGCGTGTCAATTTTAACACGATGTCCGTGTGAAAATCTTGCAACGCGCCTTCGTGTTAATTTCAACACGATGATCGTGTAAAATTTACGCGATCCGTGTGGAATTTTTTCACGCCCTATCGTGTCATTCGAAACCCTTAGGTGATCGAAAATTAATGAATAACAGCGACCGCAGCTTCGCTTCTTTATTAATGGAAAATTGTAATTATTGAAAGAAATATTGAAAAAAATTGGAAAAAACTTCTCCGTAATTATTTGCTCGATACTATTACTTTTCGGTTTACATTGGACCTAGATGGGATTTGAACCTGGACCTCGTACTTGCCTTTGCTTTCGTATCAACGCCAACCGTCATTTGATGAGTTGTTGGGCTGTGTACAGAATACATACAAAGGCTACCATCGTCCAGTCACAAGTATTGTGACAAAAGAGGCTTTCGGAAATCATTGCATCTTCTTCGATAAATGCTGATTTAGTGAAATCGTTCTCGACTCTGAAACGGGAACTAAACTATTTGTTACTATCATTCCTGTAGAATTTGCGGTTTTTCGCTAATAACTCAAAGAATATATGACAAATGATAATTCTCAAATTGCAAATTGTCTATTTTTTTTATGATACGTCTATTTGATTTGATCAAAGTCGACAAATCCCAGGGACTTAGAAAGCCCAAATATTATATCAAATGTTCTCATTCATATTTTGAATATTGATGCGATAACTGGAATAATTGTGGGAATAGATGGGCAATACTTTGTCAACATGAAAGAATAATCTTTATTCCTCTCGGAAACGTGTGATATACTGCGATATGTGGCGCTTGTTAGTATCCTTATTTAGGCGGTTATTTCAACCGATTTCATACGATGATCGTGTGAAATTTCACACGAACCGTGTCAAATTAGAAAACGACATGACTAGCGTGTCATTTGCTGCGAATTCGACACGAAGCCGTGTCGTTTCGTAAACTACACGCTCGCCGTGTAGGCAAAATAACACGATCGGATTTAAAGAGTGAATCCTTTTGCTTATCAGCTAGGACTACTCTCATATTTTCCCTCCCAGATCGTAAATGTATGTGTAGAGGGAATTGTTCTGCGTGCGTCAAAGAGTGAATATTCCTGCATCGATTGGTCTCAGATTACTTTATAGCGAGACCCACGTACGCGACGTCAAGAGAATGTCAGGGTCTTCGAGGTTAGGTCTGAGCCGTATTTCCCAAATAACATTCTATTTTTCTTATTGTTCACTCGCTGAAATAGTTTTATCGAAAGATTGGCACAACCAAATCTCGGGATCGCCGCAATATTCACGATCCAGCAGCCAGAACTCTTGATTTGTGAGGAAATAGTCGCCTGCTCTCTGCGCGCGAATCATTGAGAAGTCACTGACAATCATTGCATGTACAATGAAGTAATCTCTCTAAATCTGATCGAGTTAAATTCAACTGAAGAGAGAAACCTGACTGAATCGTCACTTCTGCGTGTCGTCATTCGCAAAATCATTCCTCCTCATTTTCTGCAAAGACCCCACAATTCTGCGTATATTCTCTGCCTCTTGCAAGAAGTTTCGAGTTGACTTGTCCACTCATCATATCTCACATCCAATAACCTTTCTCTTTGCAATACATGATGGATCAATAGTTCTTACACAATTGACAAGTCCCACAACTAGTACTTCTGGGAAATACTTGTGAAAATATGACGAATTCGAGTGTATTTACCAGGAGGGACCCCAACCTCGGTGTCACGGATTTGGCTGAAACTCGGGAAAAGGTCTCTTTTTGGTGCCAAAATGTAAAACCTAAGGCCACAGAGTCTAACGTCATGCGTTTTTGAGCTGCAGATTATGACATTAACATTGCAAGTATATCTATAGATATCACGTCTTAACATAGGTCTATATGGGCAGTGCTAATATTTTGGGATATATCTCGATATTATGAGGCTTTAGATATCATCTTTTGGCGCTCAAAGGAGACTATTCTCAGAGTTTCAGTCAAATCCGGAACCCGGAGGCCGAGTCTCTCATCCCTAGTAGTAATGCTGTTACTTTCTGGCGAAAAATGTCATTTCTTGGCCATTTTATGTCTACAGACTAGAAATTGACTAATTTTTGGTTCATTTTGGCCAACATGTAACGGAATTTGTACCAGATTGGTTAGTGGATAACACTCTCATCATGTTCACGAGTGCCTACGCCACAGTGGATAACATTTCCTATCTTTTTTTTACCCATATGGTCACATCGCCGTCGATCTAGGCACATTTTAGCGTGTATTGAAGAAGAAAAGTTAAACTTTATACAGCATTTCTTTATCTAACTTCAAAACAACTCACCATCTCTGACGATGAAGCCATTAGGAATCTGAAACAAAAATCATAATGTCTGGTTCAAAAGATTGTTTGTTCATTAATACTCAGTCGGAAAAGCTAATTCCACAATGTCAAGAGGTTGTTTCACGATATGAAGGGAACGGACTCTTTCTTCAATTGTGTTGTTGATAACTTGCTTCGCCTCTAAATGGATTATTGAATGAATCGATAGAACAAGAACTCTTCCTAGTTGCATAGAAAAGCCTTAATCATCACACCCACTCATAAATCGGAAACTAACATAGATGCATAGTGCGCGATTCCGGAGTGATCCATGGTTAATTCTTACAATCGTTTGGTTAATGACTAAATGTAGACTCCAACCAAGAGATCACCACTGATGACTCCGAAAGTTCACACAGTGTAAATTTTACAACAACGCAGGGATGCCAGGAGCTACTTCTTCGAAATATGGTAGTATAGCTTAATTCTAAAATAAATGATGGATGTCAGTAAAAAAGGGCCACGAATTAACTCAATTTTTTGGTCATCGTTTTTGCTGAACTTGGCCTCGCTCTCTCTTTCGATAATTCCACGTCATGAATGGTGTTCCAAGTTCAGTATTAGTAAGCTGATCTCCTATCGGTGGAATTCAAAATCCCCGCTTTTTCCATCACGATTCCTTAACCTCATTCGTATACCCGCGGAACGGCGGTTGTTTTTTACTGCGAAGTAGCTGGTGCCCTCAGCCATTGATCGATTTGTCTGTAGAAGTTCAGAAAATTCGTAATTGCCAGTAATTGCGGTATGAGTGTCATTCAGACCAACTGCTCGTTCTAAATCGGAAAATCATCCCTGCCTGTGTCACTTGGGCACGAGTGAGCAGGGCACGCTAACGAGGAAAAATACGCTGCTAAAAGATATTAGCAGAATGCTTTCTCTTTCCACTGGACTTCATCGAAATGCCACATACGAGTGATTTCACCACCTTATTTGTTGTTACGAAGACTGTGTGTGATGACCGGAGGCAGATGAGCGTCCGTAAGACCGAGTTATCATTGGTGCCAAGGGTCACGGATTCTCCCCAAACATTCGGAACCATCTTGTTCTGATAAATTATGAGTTATCTTAAGGTTTTAGTACCGTAGATTTCCTGCTCTGACACACACACACACACACACACACACACACACACACACACACACACACACACACACACGCGCGCGCGCGCGCGCGCGCGCGTAGAGAGTTCTCGAAGTGTGCAAAACGTGCTCTTGTCCGAGTACACTAGAGTGAACTTAATCTGGACCTTAGTTCGATTTTCGGATCTTAAATCGAATATGAAATTGCGCGAATTCACGATTGTGATCGACGCACTTGAAGAGTTCTGAAATGAGCAACTACCCTGATTGGGATAGTTGTCGCGTGATAAATAAAGCACATGCAGTAATTGCGGTATCTGATGCGATTTTCATCTAAGAGAAGCAGGTATTTGAGAGCTCTGTCGTGACAATCTGTCCCTGACGATTATTGTCGTAGACCAAATTGCTCGCAGGTACATCCTGCTTCTGCTCTTCCAAGACTAGAGAGGAAACGTTTGGTACAGACACTCCATTTTAAACAGGCCTAGCAGCTCCAGACCTGCATATGCATTTTTTAAAAGAACATAAAACTCACACGAGGGGAGCTCGAGATACACCTCCACTGAATCAGAGAAACTCGATTGAGACTTGTGATAGTCGAGTCAATTCAGAATCAACACGCTTGTAAATGCACTGAGAATTACAGCTCTAAGTAATTCGAACAATAATACTCGCATCAGTCAAGTTTTTTTGACAACCTGTACGTTAAGACAACCTGTACGTTAAAGTATTGACTTTGTGCGCACAGTTTGACTACTTTCACTCACAGATTGTCAAAAAATATAGTTCGATAGACGGGCGTAAAACATATTTTCCGCATCCTCGTAATGATTCCGACCCTCGCCTGCGGCTCGGGCCGGAAACTCATCACTCGGACGAGGAAAAAAGTTTTTACACCCTTGTATCGAAATGGACTAATATTCGGTAGCTGAGTCAACTATCGATGCGAATTCTGAATAGCTGTATTCTTTGGCTTTTTCTAGGAGATATCTGACGGGTTTTAGGCGATTTAATGATGATTGCCCGCTTTAAACCGTCAACCAACAAATTATCAGCAAAAATCAACACTTGACACTAAACATTTCATTGTACGTTCAATTTACAACCTTCTTGAAAATTCCTGCGTTTGTCTACCTCAAAAGTGTACTCAGGGATGGGAAAGAATTTTGTACGAGATTTTGGGAAAAAGATACTTTATCTAAAATTTTCAAGGTCATACAAAAGCTCTACCTTACCGACATTCATTTTGAATTGATTTACAATTAAATACAATAATATTTTGAAAAGCTAAAAACAATCCAAACTGCGCATTGGCAGAATGCAACAATAAGTAAAAGTTCGGAGTGATCCGTGAAAAGTTTTTGAAGTAATTTGAATTATAGAGCAAATATATTGTAATTACACTACAGTTCAAATTACTCCAAGAGATTTCCGCGGATCACTCATAAAGTTTACGCAGTGGTGTATTCTGCCAATACGCAGTTGGGATTGTTTTTACTTTTTCGTAACATTGTTTGGCTTAATTATAAATTAATTTAGAATGAATGTTGGTAAGATAGAGGAGCTTTTCTATGATCTAAAGGGCCCGATTTGGAAAGAATTTAGACCATCTGGGAGTAAATCTCAAGCTTACATTTTCATTTCCTCTAAAAGCTCAATTGGAGAATCAAACCTTTCGTCATAACTGCCATATAGATGAAATAGTCAATAGTTAATCCATATGGTTTTGAGTTTGGTGAGGTATCATTACCTGTTCTAAATACCTTCAGTATTTTTTTCAAGCTTGAAACAATTCAAGATGAAAAAAGAGGCCACAGCCCTTGTAATGTATAATTCCGTTTGATACACCACCTAACTTATTGCCGTGGTTCATGGTCTCGTGCCGGTTTCGCATATGCAAGTGAGAGGGTTGTCTAATCAGTGTGGATCAATCTTAGAGCTAATAGTTACTCTGGCAGTTTAAGGGGAAAGAACATGTTCGTGCAAGAACGTTCTCAGAAGGTGGATGATTGTAAAAACGAGATAAAGAAGTTACAATGACGGACTATCATTGATCGCGTGCATACGGGATGCAGTAACGGAATGAAAAATGCAATGCAGAGGTAACACGAACCATTTAAAATTGAATCGGCACTCGCTTTATTATTATCATTCTCTCAGAGCTGCAACGCGTCAAGGCGAAGTGCGATTGAATTTGGTAAGAAATTACATGAGATTCACGCAACATTGAGCATTTTTCCAAATAACGCGCAAAAACACATTGGCTTCTGTGAGGATTTTTTTCGCTTTACGTGGGTGACTCCCGATGTTGGGCACCCGTGTGAGACTCGTGGAATATATAAGCTATACTTACTCAGCCTTAATACCTCATGACGAGTATGAAGCCGAGAGTACGCCGGTCACAAAATGAAGTCAGAGAACATACCACCACCAAAGCACAAGAAAACCGTTGTTATCGAAATTGGTTGTGTCCTTATATTTCCACGATGAATCGTCAACGGGTGGCTAATTTATTATCAGATGCAGTCAAAGATTGAGGATGACAACATTAGACGACTATCAGAGATTCCCCGGTCTCTTTCGACTGAATAGAACCATTGATGTTTATCAACTCTCGAATTAGAAACTGGAATTCTCGATGTACTTTTCGTCATTTACTTACCACTCTATTGCACATCAACACGTTCAATGCAACGGCGTTTGTTAAATTTTTCCAGAAGAGGTATAGAATAGATGAACTTTTTTAGATTGAATAATCGATGCAGAGGGATTAGAAGTTTTTTGGATAATTGCTCACCTTTGTCTGAAGTGAAATAACAGCATTGGGTGGTATACGAGGCCTCGTTCAAATTTGCGTGAATTGGCGTGAGCCATTACTTTTGAGAATGATTAAAACTATCCATTCAATAAAGAGTGAAAGGTTTGTTCCATTCATGTTTTCAAGAATTATTCTCATGTGAAAAATAACCAAAATTCATCTCATCGCTTTCAAAATACGTTATAAGCAATTGTCTGTACATCGGGCACCTACAAATTGGACATTTGCATCCAAAACCGACAGTTATCTAAGATGGACAATTTATGCATGCACATTTTTCCTCTTTTTATTCAAGGTTCAAAATCGATTAGATGTGTCTATTGGGGATTCTGTGCGATCTCGGACTTGAGCGCGTGGTAAAGATCGATAGGGGTCATTAAAATACAATATACTCAAGAATCAAGATCGATAAAAATTGTTGAATGAATCCAAGCACATCATTAATCATTTATCAGGAGGGTGCACGACCTCCGGATCTCGGAATTTGCTGAAACTTGGGGAATCATCTTCTTTTAGGTACCGAAGGATGATATCTGAAGCTGCAGAGTAGAACGCCCAATCGTTTTCAAGTCATGGCTCATGACACTAATATTGCCCATAGAGGCTTATGTTTAAAAGTGATATCTATAGATATCATTTGCAATGCTAATGTCCTACGCTGTCGCTCCGAAACGCTTGAGCGTTGGCATGTGAGGCTTTGGAGATCCTCTTTAGGCACCGAAAGGAGACTATTCCCAGAGTTCTAGCCAAGTCCGGGATCCGGAGCTCATACACTCTCTTAGATCGTTCTTCAATTTTTATGAAATTCCCATTCAGGAGTATCATGAAAATCAACTTCTAGCATTTGAGAGAAAGTTCACGCACATTTCTAAATCAACGAGTTCCGGATTAGTTAGTCCACTTTTTTGATATTCAACAAAGATCAAAATACGGGCGTCGAATCTATTAGTGTCCAGGAACTGGTTGTTCAATTTTATATTATTCTGGGTGTGAAATTTGTTTTGGAAACTCTTTTCTTTTTTCAATAGAGAATTGGATTGAATATTGAAAAATCCTCTTTCTTGCAATTCAAAGTATTCGCATCTCTTCAGAGAAGAGTGAGAAACGTCCAGATATCTTTTAAACTCTCCATCCAGAGTTAGATTTGATTTGTTCAGGATCAAAGTGGATCAAAGTCTATTTTCAGGACTTCGCGGATTTTGACTCGCTGTGATGAAACAACGTATCGAGAAAGTCTATGAATGATTTTTCAAGCTAAAAAAAACATCTCAAAGAAAGAAAGAAGAATTCTCATGCACAGTCATCCTCCTTATTTGACAGTTTCAGAAGACCTTAAAGCCTAGTATCTTCCACTTTTCAAATTTGTTAGTCCACTATGTTCCTGAACAGCTCATTTTTTATTTGCTCCATGACAAAAAGGGCAAGACCTTTTTTCTTTTCGTGCTGATCATCATAATTTGCATTACGGTATGTTACTCTGTAATGCTGCGATACGCAAGTTTGTCGCGGGGTTTGGAATATCTTTGGGACGATTGTCACCTGTTTTTTTTCAACTCATCGGTTACCATGACGCATAGAGGGTGAGAGGGGGGGGGGGGTCAATCATAGAAGACTTTGGAAACTGGCACATACAAAGACTCCCCGTCTTTGGGCAATTTCGTAATTCGGGTTTTTGTGCACAATGTTTTCAAGCCAGCAAGAACAGCTCACAAGCGACACATTTACTGTCAACAATTCAACGACCTGGTTTCAGTGCTGCTCCATTATACCCCCGAGGAGCTCACGGCCGGTGCTATTTCAGTCCGACGAGTCAACCACATCACGTACACAGAGGCGTGGTAGAAAGTGGGAGCGTCGCGCGGCGCGGCACCTACAAACCAAGCGAGCGCATCTTTCCTCCTCTGCAGCTTTCCCGCTATTCTTCCATTCTAACTTTCTGTGCGTCTATCAATTCCATTCAACGGCCCCATTGTGCATATAACGATCGCTGCACACGGAGAGCCCGGTATCATTCGTGGTGGTCACAATTCTTAAAATTACCGCGAATACCGAAATCGCAAGTACAGGAGACTTGCTCTTGTAAGGAACGATGCTTTACAGGGTGGGTTCGATTTCAATACGCCGAAATGCCCAAAATATATCCCTGGTAGAAAATGGAAATGAAACTGGCCAGGAATGGATCAAAACTAGCCAGTCTGGTCGAACTGACCAGAAATCGTCCACTTATGGCTAGTTTTTGGCCATCTCACATTCGCTTTTCTACCAGGGATGTAATGGATTCAATCGTAGTTTTCTCCGTGTGTATTATGACTATTGTGATACAAGAATGAGGATTAAATGATTTTGAGATGAAATTACATCTGCTCCCGTGAGAGAAAGTGCGCTTTAATTTATGGCCAAATAAGGTGGAAGAATTCTCTGTAGGCAAATTTTGCTGATAGGACTGCACAGCGTTAGGTTCTACGAAAGCCGTCCTTGATCTCGCTAGGTCCGCTTGCTTGAATGGTATTCAGTGCTACTTTCAACTCCATGGTTAGCTCCAGTTCTGCGGATGTAAGTCAAAATATTGCTAACTATAAATTATCGTGTAGACCGGATTCACGAGAGATCCGGCGGCAGAAATCCTGTGGATTACGGAGCGTGCTCACCACGTAACATATATTTGAGATAAGATGAAAGGACACTCATGTTTTTGTATCGTCGAGATTCGCTTCCCTTCGGAGCAATAAGAACTTTTCATCGTTCTAACCTAAAAGCGCCGCGTTTGAAGGCGTTTTTAGGATTGTTACGATGAAAAGTCATTGTTGCTTTGTGCTCGCACGGCCATTTCGGGCGCGGAGGACTCATTTCCCTAGCGTAGCGAGGGAAATAAACCGTCCTAGTGCCCAAAATGGGCAAACGCGCCCAGGGTAATGATGTACTATTTTGATCAAGAGAATGTCTGTAAGGATTTCCCAAATGTGAGAACTTTTTTTTCTATACTTGAGCACTTCAGGTCCTCTTTACGGGTCCTATTTTGGCTGTACTTTGTAATGTTACTCGTTTTTCACGTGAACCATGCACTGTTACACGCGTCGAGATCTGAATACTGTTTTTCTCATACTCGTTGTATTCACTATTGAGCCCCCTGATACAGTCAAGAGTCGACTATGGTCGAGGATTGGAACCGCACCCTCTGTTTTTCGACGCCTCCGCCGTCTACTCACAGGGTGAGCTCGTGGTCCGGGGGGCCCTTGTTCAGGGTCCGGAGCGAGCTCATCTACTTTCGTCAACTTTGGCGCCTACTAGCAGATTGGGAGGTCTCATCTGTGACGTGGTACTGAGATATGCACAGAATGTCAGTGTAGTGGAAGTATCTGTAGGCGTAAGCTCTTCGCATTTGCCCGGGATTGATTAACCCGAGAGCCAAGGGAAAAGTTCTAAATGACAGAAAAAGACCCGGAAGAGCTCGGTACATTTATCACGCTGGCGATTGAGCACATATTCTTCCACGCATCTGCGATCGATAAGTGCCGAATCTGTAAACGCTTCGTACCTTCTGCTCGCATTGCAAAGTCGTGAACATCAGCCAATACGGAAGCCTGAGGGGGCCACTGTCTAAGTGAGCTAGTGAGCTCTCTCACTGGGACAGTGAGCTGCGGGTAATATTGAAAAATCATGATTTTCCGACA
>JAPYYZ010003630.1:0-11418 GCA_030522705.1 Eretmocerus eremicus
TCAATATCTATGATGGAAAGATATATTCTGAAAATTAACTCGCGTTGAGGCTAAAATGGAGTAACAGAAGGGTGTGGAACTTTTTTTTGAGTCGTGCTTCGTTACAGAATCTGAACTCAATAGGAATGGAATAGAAGCGCAAGTGGTGAGCTCGCTATATAACTGCTGATTCAACTGACTAGTTATTGCTCGAGTACATATGGAGGTCTAACTTTGAAAGTAATAGTCAATCTCCAGAATTGGAACAGCGCGATCAAAAAGTAATGAAATTAACTGCTGTGTATTTAAATAGAAGCTCGTTCGAGTTGATTTCAGATCGAAAGTATGATAGCCTTTAAATCAAGATATGTCCGAACCATGAACATTAACTCATACCGTCAAGCTATCAAGTCACACTTTGATTTGAAAATAACTTTTATAGTGAAAATCGTAGAAGAAATGTTCTGCTTTGTAGCAACAAGAGAATAATCGCAATTGTTGCTGAATTAATACACTTTATTTCGTATACAAAGTTTACATTCTTGTTATCAGTCTTCATCGATAAGAAACTGATCGTTTGCATCGATTTTCATGTCTGCCACTACTGATCTCTTTTCACTCAAATTCGATAGCAGCCGCTTTGGGCTCTTTATTTTGATTATAAGTCACGTCTTACCTCATCCTTTGAATAGTGCTTGATATTCACAGTCACTCATATAGTGCTATCTATCATGTGAAAAGAGAATCTGAGTTGATCATTTATCGACTATAGAGACGCGATTCCAATACCGTGAAGTCCCGGTGGGTCTTGAAGGATCCATGCTTTCAACGCTTCAGCTCCGAGGCATTTCATGCATCTTGACGTAATCTAACGAAGAGATACTATCTCTAAGAGAGGTCTAAATCTCACGTCTTCTTGGTTTTTGGCGCAAGAAATCCTAGCTGCTGCTTCATGCAAGCATAAAACATAAGATAATTAATTTATGCGCTTTCGAAAGATTAAAAAATTAGCGCAGTAAATAAAGATTGGAAAATATTAATAGCTTCATGAGCTACTTGGTCTGTGACAGATAGTCTGTATTTCGCCCTAAGACAAAGTTATAGAGCCCCCACAGTCATGAGATTTTGCCTCTAGTATTCGCAATCTAACATTTTGATTATATTATGGGTCCTGGAGGGATCACGGGGCATTAGAAGACGAAGATCCATTTCATGATCATGAGATGAAGATTAGGAAAACTTCCATTTCGTAAAAATGTCCCGATCGAAATTTCGATATTGTAGAAAATGTTATAAGCAGTATCATAAGCAGCGCATTTTTGGGATTGCGTTCCACGAGTTTCCAAAATAAATGAGTTTGACTCTTTGCAATGATTGTGGTAGATAAAGAATTGACACAAGTTTGTGTCATTGTGCGTATACCGTTTTTTAATCAATCTTGTAGATTCTCAAATCTCACATGCAGTGGTATTCTAAATTTCAACTAGATGCGCACGTCCTGCAATGTTGAATCAAAGATACAAAATTTTTTTATGTTGGCAGTTTATGGAAAGTGAGGTTCCATTTACGTAGTCATGTCGTCGACATAATCCACAATGTATGATTTGTTGAAACGCCCAACGTCGAATTTGGATGGAAAATAAGTGAAAAAATCACGTTTAATAGATCACGATACCTGTGTGAAAAAGGCGTGTAAAAATACGAGAACTTTGAGGAAATGGCCAAGGCAACACAATGTGTGTGACCTAGTCAACAATGGTCAGGGCGTTTAACTATGATTGGGAAGTCTTTTTCAACTTGTGCGATGATTTGCTTACGCAACCTACAAGAGGAACAAAAAACTGCGATACTTAGAGACTCTACAGACGTGTGCGCGTGCAAATAAAGCTGATGTGTGTACTGAATGACGCGCACGGAGCAGCTATTTACCTAATCAGAAAATGTGAGTGACCTTATGTGAACAAAGTGGCACGTGAAGCGACGACAGATTGAGCGGAGATACGGGCAACTGACATCGATAGCACTTGCACACTCGAACCACGAAGAGCGCATCTCACTTGCGTAAGCTCGACATTCTTATACGCATCATACCATGAGCTAATTCGTTTGGCTTGAGCGAGCTGATCTAAGCGAAACTTTGAAACGATGCCAATGAAAAGAGAATCACGCCGCGGTGAGCTTAATTGCCGCTCATCTGAAAACGCGTGCTTTCCTCGGCCATGTTAGATGCGCCGCGCGAAAAATAAGACACGGGAATACAGCAATAAAGCTGCAGTTGTCGAGTGCATGCAGCGCGAATCGTCTTTAGCATCATCGTTAAGATGATGGCTTGTGGCGAGCGGGCGTGATTCAGAACTCGATTGCTCGATTGAACGCTCCGGCGCAGTCAGAACAATAGAAATAGCTCGCGTAATTTGATGAGAGCTGACCCGCTTACTAATTCATGGCTCGCGCGCGAGCTCCGGCCGCCCCCCATGGCATAGATCATCGAGAGAGCGAGGAGCGCGATACGGAAATTCAATTGCGACAACGGCCGCGCAAAGCCCAAGTCAATCAAATGCCTCGTATTCAATTTTCATGGAAAGAGTCGTCAGCATTGTACAGGAGAAATTATGAAATTTGAATGATATCGGAAGGCCAGCTTCCAAATCACCAAGGATTACTATAATACTAGCTAGGAGAGTGTCACACCTCCTTTGCATTGATTTTTCTGAAAAACCTCAGTGAGAAATCCAATAATACATAGTCCCGTGAAATACGCCCATCAAGCCTCTTGGTATGCGCCATTAAAAACTTGGCAGCATTTTCACAAATGTCACCTCCTTTACTTTTCAACCTAAAAATACATTTATTACAACCAAATGCCCCGTCGAGGCTGCATCGCCGCATCAGGATGAGGTCTCCTAAAAGTCTAATCAAAGCACCCGTGCTCAGAGTAATGCGCAATGGTCCCGTACTCAAAACTGTGACTTGAACGAGCTTCCTTTTCGCTCAACAAGTGAGACGAAAGCCTGATTCGGTTGCAACCAAGTAAACTTCAACGCCCCATTTTGCTGAGAGCCTGTTGTACATGCGTATTTTTTATTGACAAATTTGAGCTTTTTATGCTTTCCATCCCTCGCACAAAGTATTCCGCAAATTGTGAACTTTCAACACTGGAACACAAAGCACCAGGTAGAGCTTCGTTAGCACGCATGAGTGTGTACATATAATCCTCTTAAGTCTTGTGGTTGTATGGATGCCCATGCGCCCGGCGTCAGAATTCAGCGACAAAAGCGGCATTCGCGCGCGCTTTACACCCCACGTACGTTTCGCATCTCTCGCATCAGAGCCGGAACCGCGAGCGATTCTTGCCAGCATTGAAACCTGCACAACTGAAACTCTCTTCGCAAAGCTCGAGCTCTAACGTGTGAGTGAGTATACACACGTCTCGAGTGCGTACATGTCCATTTATTTGCACTCGGCGCGGCGCGGGACGCTCTCGTATTATGCACCGCAGCGTCTCGCTCGGCTCGAGACTTCGGACGCCGACTTTACTTCCCAGCGCCTGAATTAACATTGATTTCTGCGGGCTCACTTTGAAGACACTCGGCTCGAACCGTTTCGCGTCGCGAACATGTTTACCGTTTTAATGAGAGCCGTACGAAAAGCGCCGCGCGTGAACGCCCGTGCGTCGTCCGATCGGGCCTCAGCATCGATTGGATTTTTTTTTTCACCAGATGGTTTATTATAAGTGGCGAAGGCGATCTGTGCACTACATACCGTAGTTACGGCGAGGGGAGATTATATCACGCGTATCCGAGCCGTGTGAGGTAATTTAGCGCGTTTCTCGCGGGGGAAGATTTCATTCTGGCGAAAAAATGTACGCACGCCCGTCGAGCGAGGCACGTGACGTGCTTACAGTGACTTACCGCCTGCTTTGAACCGCGGTACCATTCATTTTGACACTCTTCTTATTAACCGCGAGAATATATGGGCATACATATTCAGCAAACTCGCGCCCAAGAAATTGAGCTTGATTAATACCCTTTCGCGCACTTGCGGACGGGGAGGAGCGCTCATGGCCGAGCTCCCGTTAAATCTCGCTCCTTGCATCGCGCATACCCATTGTAATGAAGCATCGAACTCGCCCTCAACGAGCTTCTCATTACACTCATACGACAGTAACGTTAACCTAGATTTGCTCTCAATTTCAAAATCAGCGATTCCCGATTTTTCCGTTCGTCCAGAAAGGCAATGCCAAAGTACTCGCGCGTGGCGCGAGGACGTGCGCAAAAACTTTTCATCGAGCACGAGAACGTCCGATCGTCTCGCGGTTGGATAATGACGAGCATCGTGCAAGGTATAAGCATATATAGTGAATCAGGGACGCGCGCAGCTGTGTAGCCTCCTGTTTATTACAGCTCTCTTTATCGCTCGCGAGAAATTGTGAGCGAGCAGCGCAAAAGGAGAAATCCGAGCGAGCGAGTGTCGAAAATATGCGGCTTGCGAAAATTTCCTGCGAGTGCGCGCCGTCAAGGCCGCGATTAAGGTCAGCTGAAATTTTCACCAAGCCAACTCGTGGCTCCGCACGACATCGCTCGCGGTATCCGAATAGCTGCTCGCCAGCTGCACATCTCGATCGTCAAATGCTCTATGTACTTCAGTTCGATCGGGTCACGCATGAATTACAAAGTAGATGCCGATGCTCGCTTTGCGCTGGGCCGCACTGGTTTCACGATCAACGCGCGGATTTCTCCCGGGGGCCAGACCGCCCGCCTCCGCGACTTTTTCCCGCGTGCACGCAGAGTTCGCATAACCACTTTTTAGCTCTCGAGTCTCCTCGATTTCTCTGAGTAACCTTATATGTTTACGGCGAAGACCGCTCGAAAAGATCATCACGTCCACTCCACGATCCTCGGCCTCGGCGGTTGTGCAGGTAAATCTCGAGTTGCGAGCTCACGGCGTCGGAGAAACCGATGTTGTTGTACGTATCCCGCCAGGAGACCAGCTGGTTGTCTGTTTTTGAAAACAGCGTCAATAATACTGTCGATAACGTACCACTTGACTTTCGAGCCCAGAGGCCTAATTATGCACTATTCAGTCAACGCTTCACGTCGAGCTCGACGTCGAGTCAACGCTGTTCATCACTGCTCATGATGCTGTTGAGGTCTGTTCTTGTCTCAAATTCAGTCACAATATGGTCATAATCTAGGAATTCCACTGAATTTGAGATAGGAACAGAGCTCAACAGCGTCAAAAACATCGTTGACTTTCGCAGTCGATGGTCGACGTAGAGCGTTGACTTAAGTGCATAATTAGACCCCAGAAATGGGTCCGAAACGCAGAATGAGGCTTGCAGCGTTGACAGATCATGCGCCTGTATTAAAAGCTCGACGAGACTCGTCGCGCCTTACTCGATTCGTCGATTTGACGCCAAGGCGCAGATAGCGCTACGTGTCATAAGGTCGCGCGCTCGTTGACGTCTAAATTACGGAGCGTTTCTGTGCCGCGAGTTGCGCGAGGCCGCGGAGATCGCGGTGGTGATAACACGAAGTGAAGTAGGCGCGAGAGCACCTGCCGATCTCGGCACTAGTACGGCTCGCGTGCAGATCTGATCCTCGCTCGTCGCGGCGATCATTAAAAAGTGCCGAGCGCACCATGCGGACGTCGCAATGCTTATGTGGTTGCTGCTAGTGAGCCTAAAGTAGTTGCTGCTAATGACGGTCGGCGCGCGGCGTGTAGTATTGAGAACACCTTCCGACGCCTGCTACTGCAGCTTTTGCCTACATATACTTTATACCGGGAGACATAAATGGGTATGCCTATATCATCGACTAGAGAAATGCACGACGCGCTCAACAAATTACACTCGCATCCTGAACTCCTACCGAGACACCGAGACTCTATGCGTTACGGACATCATTGCACCTGCCGTGGCTTGACCCTCGTTAGACTCTCTGTGTCAAGGATACCGATGCTCATCCCCGGCTCCTGATAGATCCACGCACATATGACATCATTAGACGACTGCGGAATGCTGCAGATCTTGACGTTCACATCTCTGTTCGTGCCTTACAGAGCAGTTTCATTTAAGAATGATTCAAGCCATTTCCACGAGGGAATATTTCATTTGTGCTTTACGGGGTATCCCCTAAGAGTCGATAACATCCCCGTTCCAACTATTTCTGGAGAAGCTTGGAGATTATGAAAAGCTTCGAAACGGAAGAAGCCTGGCGACGACTTCAAGTTTGACCGAGACGGCCATTTCTGGGGGAACTCGAGCAGCTTTTTCAAAATTACGACCCCTGCGCAAGAGAGGATCACCTCACATTTAAACTTTATTATATGTCACGGGTCGAGTCGATTCTATGTGTTTTAAAGTGAGTCTAAGCTCTTTAGAAGAATACCAAACTTACGTTGAAGAGAAATCATCACGAATAGACCGTATCAAAGCATATTTGGGACAATAAAGGATTGATTTCAACGGGAAACATCTCAGTAGTCAGCCGACACGTACCCCAACATAAAATATTCCTGTCTTGTGGGGCCAGAGAAATAAAATAGGGATTTCCAGCGCTCTAACCAAAAATCAAACCTCAAAGTGGTTAGGTCTGATTGAGTTTGGAGTCAACGTCGAACAGAGTGATCCAAAATCAAGCATTTTGATCCATCCAAAAAGTTTTCATTTCAAGGCAACTGTAAGGATACTAGCCTCGTTGGTCGCTCTCAAGGGTTCTTCTATTTTTCAGCGAGTTCCTAGCGTCAAGAAATGATGGTAATTTTCAAACTTGATTGAGATTGCTGGAGGATCAAGAGGGGCAATAGCGTCTCGCTGGCAAGAATGAGTGAAGAAGAAAACTCGCGAGGCTCCCCGCCAATTATACGTTGAATTTGGGTTTCCCAAACTCACGCTTTTACTTTTCGGGGAAATTTATACGAATTCGTGCAAAATGTAAGATTGTAGCAGATTTTTCCCAACCTCAGTCGATAGTGCAGCCTTTTCTAACATGCGTTCACA
Source organism: Eretmocerus eremicus (assembly GCA_030522705.1). Lineage (NCBI taxonomy): Eukaryota > Metazoa > Arthropoda > Insecta > Hymenoptera > Aphelinidae > Eretmocerus > Eretmocerus eremicus. The sequence continues at coordinate 6,980 of JAPYYZ010003630.1, forward strand.
AATGCAGTCTCGTAAATCTCTATAAATCTGCCCAAAATGTCACTGAAGTCATTTTTCGCGTGTCATTGATCTATAATGTAATCTTTTACCGTGTCGAAAGTCTGAGGGATTTATCGCACAGTACCGACAAAATGGTATCATACTTGTGAGTGGATATTTTTTTCACTCCTCCCGTTAAAGTCTTGTGCGCCTCGAGCATAAAAACAATGCACTGCATCAGGCCAAATCTCGAGTCTGCGAGAGGAAATTGAACACGGGAGATGAAAATTGCGGAAGTGAAGAGCGCAAGGCTGTGCAAAAATTCCGAATGCTGCACAGCTCTCACTGCTCGTCTCATTGCGGTCCGCGCGGAGCAGCGCGAGCGAAAAAATTTCCTCGTTTCTTCGCAGCCCGGTGAGCCATACGATAATGCCGACAAAACATTTCTGCCAGACGAGACTAGGGGAATCGTCCCATTGCAGGTGGAGCTTGCGACGTTTTCACGGCTTCCTTCTCTCCCTCCGAGCTTTTTTGCCGCTCGAGCACCGGGGATGCTTTTAGTGGTTCGCTCGCATTGATGCATGCATTTTGCTAATGAGTCATCTTTCACAGCTTGGAAATACTAATGCTGATGGTGGCACCGTATACTCTCGGTACTCGCTGTGCAATTGAGCCAAGTCGTGATGAGCAAGTTTTTGTATTGATCCCCGTGTATTGTGGCACGTTGTTTGCACACTTAATATGAGTGCCAATATTGTGAAAATCTTTCCCATCTCACTCGTTTTGAGAAGCGTATGATGATTGTTAAAAACAAATTATGCGTACGTGCGTCCATGACACGTAGTCGCGGTCTGCTGATATTGTCAGTAGTTGAGTCATAGTAGATTCTTCCTATACTCTTTCATAAAAGATTCACTGGACATTCCTGGTATTTGTACATTATCTCGTGACCATCTTTACTGAGGAATTGATAATAAATCAATCTCTCTCTAGATTGATAAGATTTTTAAAACTGAAAGAGTTTCAACCTTCCTCGAACACTTCAGTGTAGCGGCAGCGCCGAGATAAGAGTACTTGTATCGTGTTTCACTGATACCAATCATTTGTGGCTAAAATGAACGATTTGACGAAGATCTCATGAAATTAATTCTTCTTTAAAAGACATCATACTGTTTTTAATGTTTATTATGCCAAGCCAGGCCTAATATATATCTTATTACAGTTCAGTCACGATCTTGTGAGCGGAATGACGAATTCTTTCGAGGGAGCACTCGATGTAACTTTATCTCCATTTTTCTGTTGAAAACAGAGTTACGTTTGCCGTTCCCTCAGAATGCTTCATGATGATTGAGTCATTCTTCTACTACTCTGAGTGATACAACACCGCAAGTCTATTATTAATCTGCGAGACAGCGTTCCATACCGGAGAATAAGAAACTTGATGAGAAGAAATACTTTCAACGAAGCGAGAAGGCATTACTGAAAAGTACACAAGTTTCTAAATACTGCAGTGATAAATCTTGTAAAATGATACTTTTTCTTTCGTAATTTATTGTTTAGTGACAGTAAGAATGGAGTAATTATTCAGTTTAAGCTCGCAGAGACCGCACCAATTGGCTTTTCGTCGGACTTGGTTTTTTTGGTAGAGCGAGAAACGAAAAATACTGAAAAATCCTCGGGAAACTATGAATCTATTTTTCTGTATTGGTCTTCGCTGACATCTGCAGCAGCTTCTTCAGGGCAATAAAATTGAATCATTAGTTCTTTACTCCCTGCAAAAGTTGATATGAATCCAGAAGGTATATGTCTGCAGACATGCCTTGAGTAGATCATAATAGTTGGTGACAGACGGAAAACGCACATTAATAATCTGAGGATACATACTCGTTCTCATTCAAGTATGTCAATTTCTCGAGAACTAATTTTAATTTCAAAGTTTCAACCTTTGGGTGATGACGTTTCAATTATTCTTCTCCTTATCAGCGGACTAAACAGGAAACCCCCAGATTGACACAGCTGTATCATAATAACTTCAGATATCCTATTCACCAGATCTGACATGGATTGAATTGTTCATCCTCAGAAAGTCCATCACAGTGATGGTATCAATAATACGTCAATCGAATCAATCTTCATTCTACTGGAAAGTAACATTTGTTAGACAGTTCTCGATATAGAATCTTGCCCGAATACGCGAGTGAAGGGTGAATGGTGGGATAGTGCATAAAACGAGACTTTGAATTCTTGAGATTATAGTAAAAATTATCGAGCATGAATAATTTCAAAGCAGCTTTGAACTTTTTTCCGCTGAGATAAGTTCAACGGCGACGGCATGGCAGAGAGTCGAGTTTCTTCAAAGAGTTTCTAGCATCACAGCACACGAGAGCTAAAATCTTTCGGAGTATTACCTCGAGTATTATACGGAGCAGCATCGTACAAAGTTTCAATTCACGTGCGCTACGTATTAGAGAGGCTGGTGCTTGAACTCTTCAGATTCCCTCATAAAACTCTAGCGTGCGATGAGAGCAGACGCAAAGGCTCGACGTATCTCACTCGGATGAAACTTTGTTTAAGTTGGTTGACTTTTTCATAGGGTTTATCGTACAGAACGAGTGTGGTTTCAGATTCTTTCCCTCGCGACGAACAATAACATATTACTCACATATATTACAAATCTCTAGATACTTATTACTCGTAAGGGGATTTTGTCGCCATTGAATCACGGATTTGACAAAAACTTTGGGAATCGTCCTGTTTTAGTGTCAAAAGATGGCATCGAAACGCGATGCAAGGAAATAAGGTAGCTCAAGCTTGTACAAATTTTCGAAATTGGTTCAAGATCTTTGTTGGGATAATCAAAGAACAAGCTTCTTGAGAGTTAAGCCAAATGTCATTGGCATTCTTTCTTCATCCTTTGATGTTATAGTCAGGATAACTAACTTTCGATGTGTATATGTTCATCTGCTTAACGTGAAAACCAGGTGACACGCTTGAAGTGACATTCGAACACGTTGAAAATTTTTTCGCAAGCACATGCGATTTGAGGCACGTGAAACTCGCGATAGTCCCACGCAAAGCCTTTTCGAGCTTTACCGAGTTTTGGCGTGACAATTGTCGCGGCGATGGCTTTTGCTCGTGTAGGGCTCCAGAAACCCTGCGCACGTACGAATATAACAAAATAATCGATGAACTCGATGTCAACGGAGCAAAAGTCATGGGGGAAAAGCTCGATCGAAGCAGCTCCCTCGCCGAGTCCTCTCTCGAATCACTTCGATCGGACTGTCACTCCACCTGTTCACCTGCGTGAGTAGGTAGAACTCGGCTTGATGAATGCCGAGGGGTTACTCATTGCTTCGAGGGAAGCTCGCGTGCGTGGCACATGTGTAAAGTTGCGTCGAGCCTCGCGTGCTATGGTGGCAGCTCGACGCGAGACGCGTTCGGCTTGTCCAACCACGTAACATGTACATGGGTAAATCCGCCGAAACTTGGGAGTTCGAAGGTCAGAAGCATGGCAGCACAAAATTAAAATTTTGGAAAGTGTATTCGATTTATTTGAACACAAAATATGGATGGAAATAGTGCACTCCCGAACAAGCTGAACTGTCCTATCACTGATAGTTCGCGGCGGTTCGGGACCTTCTGACTCACTCGCACTCATAGGTTATGGTATCGTGGGCGCTTCTGCTCATTTCAGGCGATAGGACAGCTTATTTCCCGAGCGAAACGAGGGAAATAAGTCCTCAGCGCACGAAATGGCCGCGCGAGCACAGGGCAATAATGATTTTTCCACCATGACAACTCTAAAACCCCAGTTTTAGGTTAGAGCGGTGAAAATTCAGATTTTTTTAAATTTGCTCACATACTGATTTGCAGCATCAACTTTTTTCCCATTATAGTACGAGATGACGTGGAGCAAAGTACATGTCAGATTTGCTCCCGTTATTTGCCTCATACATGCTATTCTCAGCTATGGCTATTCTGCGAGCTATTCTGTCCTTCCCCTTGTGTCAAGCGTATGAAGAGGAGTCAAAGAAGATACCGTCAACGCAGAAAAGTCTGCATGTAAGTTTAAATGCTTGCGCTAATTTCTTTGCCCAACTACACCCAGAACTGATAGGAGCAGCTCAAAAGAATGAATTCCCGAATTGCCAAAGAATTCCAAACTTGGTGAGGGGTGAGAATTGAGATTCTGGATATTCGGGTAGAGCTACGGCGATGACCAGAATTCGGACAGTCATCGTTGAATGCCTTTTATGTGGGCGCACCCTATCTTTAATGGTCTTTCCGTCTCTCCACAGCGAAACCACAGAAACTGAAAGGTCATTCTGCGTCTTAGTTGGGCCCATCAACATCCTTACACATTGTATCCTAAGACCTGCACTGACCGTTACTCGCTATCTCAGCTTGATTTCTCGAGAATAAAGCTCGTGCAACCACAGCCTTGACATGATACAGTATGA
>JAPYYZ010003631.1:0-11417 GCA_030522705.1 Eretmocerus eremicus
GACGTTTTTAGAACTTGCGGATGGTGGAAGTATCGACGGAGATCAGCCGAATAAGCGACCGAGGACGACAATCACAGCGAAACAACTCGAAACGCTCAAGGTGGCATATAACAATAGCCCAAAACCAGCTAGGCATGTGCGAGAACAACTCTCGCAAGATACGGGCTTGGACATGCGCGTTGTTCAAGTGTGGTTTCAAAATAGGTAATTAGGACTATCCATATTCTTTCAAACTATAATCATACGGATATACAGTTTTGAATTTACACTGGATTGCCTACTGGCAAAGAAAAAGTTCTTTCGATAGGGCATCAGATGGTTGTTGGTGAGAATATCGTTCACAGCTGGATTTTGTAATCTTGACTCAAATGTGAAAACGAACAATCCTAACGACTATCTCTACGCATTTTTGAGCAAACTTCATCGTGACGGATAACTTTTTAGATCATCCTTTCAAACACACTATTCAGAAACGAAGTTGAGCGAAATTTCTTCTTAATTTTTCAGGAGAGCGAAAGAAAAAAGGTTGAAAAAGGATGCGGGAAGAACGAGATGGTCACAATATTTCCGCAGTATGAAAGGCAGCAGTGGTGGACACTCTCCCAGACACGATAAGCTCCTCGACAAAGACGAGCTGAAGGTTGATTTGGATGCTTCGTTTGGTCATCACGGTAAGACCATCCCTCTTGTGCAATGTATTATATCAATGAAAGCCCCTGCTCGTGGGATATACTGTGGGAGAGATCTCGGGGGCTTCAAATTTTCATGAAATTACCCACTGGGGCCATCTAATCGGCAGAGTGTTTCCTCAAGAATGGGAAAAGAAGAGTCGTGAATTTTGAGTGTTGGTGAGTCAGACTTTGTGCGCCGGTAAAGTTTTTCATTGCGCGAGGGTAGGCCTGGCTAACTAAAAGGCAGACTCGTTCAAATATTCATGGACCGTTTGGCTAACTGCTCAATCTGCTTCGGCCGAGATTTTGGAAAGATTGCGCCAACGCTACGAACTGCGCCTGGCGCCTGGTTATTCAATACTATCAAAAATAAAAAGATGTCTGTTGTGCAAACTCTCGACGGGATATTGATTCAAAAAACACGTTCAGTACTTGTTTAATGAGATTTTCCGAAGCTGAATTTTTTGTTCTCTGATAATTGGTAAAGTGGTAACTCCAAATGAGAAATTATTATGTAATGATTATGTAATTCGATGAATTCATGAAACGAAATTGCTACTCAATTTTCAAGTAGAGAGTACACGATTTGAAATTCAATCCAAACAAGTGTTCGTGGCATGCGATTTTGATAACGTGGTATTTTAGAACTGACCGATCCGTCTCGATCGATTCTCACATTTTCCCCGATTGTATCGCGTTTCCAATCATATAATTGGGCAATGTAGAATTTATCCACTAATGCGTATGTCTTGTCTCGAATTTTTCGAATAATTCCGCAATAGTATGTGGTCTTAATTCGATTTCTGAATGGGATAAAAATTCTCATGTATGTACTATCAGTCTGATAGCAGTAAACAAAAACCAGAATAATGACTATCCCATAAGGTATTCGTTGATTATAATTACAAAGTTCTGGATGGGAATATCCATTGAAAATGTATGGTGTTATTCTGCACGTATCGTATCACTTTTCTCAGACCTCAGGGGATAACTTTAAAAATCAATTGTGAATTTTGACATGTGATGGAATCCAAAAATTGAGAACGTACGCTTGAATTGTAAAATCGTCAGAAGAATACTTCTCTCTTGTTGCAAAGTTTGAAAACCAGCCCTTAGATATGAATTTGAAAAAGGAGATATCAGCGTTGATGAATACTTTCCAAAAAAATTTTTCATAAGTCGCAGAACTCTTCTTTCCTCATCATAAAATGATCAAGAAACCCGACTAGCTCATCTTGGCTCAAGAGTTAAAAAACAAAAAAGAGCACAGTCATTTGCCACTTCCAAAAAATACTCAATGAGCGACTCTGACAATATACCGCAAAACTGAAATTTTCCTCTTCGGAAGCAGAGCGAAGCAAGTAAAATGATTAATTTGACGATGTAAATTATACTGTTGACCAGGTTCTTTCAAGCCAAAATAAAGTTAGCGAAGAGACGAGAGCGATGCAGTCGTAGCCATACAAACGCAAACCTTTCTATCAGCTAAATAACACCAGCTGATGGGCGCAAATCCGCCGCACGCAATCTCCTCAAACTCTCGCGCAGTGGGCTTGGAGGGCCTTTCGCGGATGCCCTTTGCCTATCACGCCCTCGCGGCCAATTATTCATGCGCGATCGGCGATTTCGGCGTGACGCTGTCGCTCGGTTGCATCGCTGAGCGCAGATGACTCCCTCAAGTCTCAACGGCAGATCGGCTCCGCACTTACCTCGGTGTACCTTGTGTCCATTATACACGGCATATGTAGTTCTGCTCTACACTCCTGTATGTCGCGTGCCTACTCGATTAGCCACGCCATCAGCAGCACGCGTCGGTGGCTCTCGCACGCGACACGCGTTCCACTCGTGCATTCGAGTGCACGCACGCTTGCCCATTCTCAATGCACGGGGGATGATGCTTTCGAGGGGTATTCGAGCAGCTTTCGTGTCCTCGCGATGTAGAAAAAGGGATTGTGGATCATTTAGCGAGCCGATTGTGCGAGTAAGCTCCGTACCCGCATATCGAATTATGCAGGTGTTCAAAGCGACGAGGGGTGGGAAGAGTTTAAAAGCTCGACTTGAAAGCGAGCTTGAAAGGCCCAGCCGTGAATTTGACTCCTTAACGTCTGGAATTCCGTGGGTAATGCATCGATGCATAGCGATCCTTTGTCGATAATCGTCAAAACTCGCAAGCGCTAAGTATGCAGCGAGTGATTTTTACACCCCAATTCTCTATTACAGCTCAATTTCTTGCCATGTCCCTCTTCGTTTTTAAATTATCGTGTAATTTTCATTTCTCACACCTATCATTTGTATGCAACTCTTGAATGAGCCTATACAGGGCCTAGCTGTAATATAAGGTTCAGGTATTCATCGAAAATGGGGTACACTCGTTTGGCATTTGATACAGGGGCGAAACGAAATTTTTCGGGCGTATTTCCCCCGTCTTTTGGTACTTCGAACAATGAGACTTAAAATTATGCAGGTTTATGGCGTCATATCGTGGAGACGAAGTAGCTCGTCGAGGGTGGGCAAAAGTCAAGGCTGGGGGGGCCTCAACTTTTCTGAGCGCTGAATACGTTGACAAATAAACGTTCATAACTACAACGGGAGTTCGAAACATACCAATGGAAGGCGCGGGGGGGGGGGAGCGGGGGGTTGATTGAGTAATGTGAAATAACCTGTGCGAGGATGTTCATCGATATTGAAAGTTAACAATGACTTCTGATGCGGTCGGAGACACTGACCTGCGAAGGCGTTGATATCCCATCACCGACGCGACGAGAGTCTTGACCGATCCGAGTGCTCCTCATCCTTTGTCAGAACGATTTGTGCCACTAAGACCGGTCGTCGACAAAATGAACACAGATCTTCACAACACTCCACGACCTGAGATAATTGATTGATCACACCGACACTTGAATAAGGCGACATTGGTTCTTATCTCATCTCCTTTGTTCGTTTGGGCTGCACTCGCGAAGATTTCGAACACTAACACTACTTAACCCACATTATAGGAGCCACGAACCGCGCGCGGAGGTATTACGATAACACCAATGCCCATGATCGATATAATGAATACACTACGAGCTCACCACACATTTCCACTTCTTATTCACCATCGTGACTGCACTCACTCGCGATCGCGACTCGCGAGTTACTTGTGCAACGTATTTCGAACGCCTCCGCATTTCGAACCACATATCATCGTCACTATTCACTATACTGTCTCTGCAGTTGAGTAAATCCGAGAAGTCACACTTTTCAATTGTCTCATAAGTGTTCCCGAGTGACATTGAAGCAATTAACGAAAGAATGATGCATTGCTGCACCGTTGCAGGTTCGTCTGAGTTCTGTTCGGTTCCACGGTTTCCCGCGCACTGAGGGCGGCTGCGCGCCTCCGCGGCGATTCTTCGATTGACATCGAACGCGCGCTTCGCGGAATCAACGGTCAACGACTTTTTGAGAAAATCACAGTAACAGTTCGAATTCTAGCTATTCAAAGATTACGTTGGTTCTTGTTGATTTGATTCACATCCCTAAGTTATGGATTCGGAATTCGATACAATATATTTCTGAATATTTAAAAAAGCCCAGAGGACAATGGATCTGGATTTGAATTTCTCGCGATGCCGTGCGTGGAACGAAAATTTATTTCTGGAGCAAAAGTGTTGATCCTCAATCGAGAGAACCCGACACTTCTTTTGTACGATTCAAAATTCCGTTTATTCAGTGTGACAAGTTGAATCAGATAAATGAATTGATCGCGATCGCCGAATAAATAATCGAATTGTCAACCGCCAAAAGCTACCGAAAATGAATTCGAAAAATCTTCTTTGTTGCCGCACGCAGATCTGAGCAACGACAGCTACGGCACGGTGGTGAACATGGGCCTGGACGGCGAGGGAGCGAGTCCCGGCGGAGGAGGCGGAGCCGGGCCCACCCGCGGTGGCTACCTCGGCGCGGCGACTCCACCCTACCTGTCGACCTCCAGGTCGCCGTCGCTGCCCCCGCAGTTCCCGTATCCACCCGACGCCGGCATGTCCGTCTACACGACGCTCGGTGAGTACCATTCGTTCCTCTCGCGTAACGTGTCTCCTCCGCGCGACACCAGGGTGGCAGCTATCTCGTGTCACAGCTCCAAGTGCCGAGATGACAGTTTCTGATTTCTCCTCGGAAGGCGGTGCGGGCGGCATGGCGCCGGGAGCCGCCTCGGACCTCAGCAACGAGTCGGCGAGCGGCGGCGGAGCCGGGGCCGGCGGCGGCCCGGCCTCGGGACCTGGCTCGGCCTACCCGGACTTTCCGCCGTCGCCGGACTCGTGGCTCGGCGAGCACCCGCCGCCGTCGGGCGCGCCGAGCGGACGCCAGCCGCAGCACTACGCCTCATAGCCGGGGCCGGCGAGGGCTAACCTGGCCCCGGCGATGCCCTTGCCCCACGCGTGGCGCTCGTGATCCGACGCCGTCGACGCCTACTCGAGGACCCGGACTGCCGGCCGACCGAGCGCTCGACGGAGAAGACGACGGCGAGGTCCCGCCTGCCGCAACGAGCCGTGATTGGCGAGACGAATTCGAACTCTTGGAATAGGCGCGAGCGTGCGGCGAGCCGAGCGTTATTGTGCGCGTGTACATATTGAACAGTAGAGTGCTCGCTCTCGTTTCTAATTTCCTGTTGATTGATTTGGGGAGGAAGCGCGAGGATGATTCCACGGGGTCAACATCGGGGCTCTGAGACACTCGCCTCGAAAGTTTTCCTTCGTCGAACGCTCTCGGAACCTAGTGAACGTTTGTATTGTACATAGATGTCGAGCCTATTATCTGCATTCTCAACTTGTGTTCACTCGGTGTGTCAGTCAAGTGTTGTAGACGATGTTGAATCATTTATATACTGGTCACCAAAGCCAGGAACGGAAAAATCCTACCGAACCGTCTGGTTATAGATTTCTACGTGACATCATTATGGTGTAACATAGTCGCAAGATCTCGTCTCGCGCATCAAGAGGCTACTAAATGCGTTCGTTAAGTTCAATGCTTGCGCAAAATGTCGGGTGTGAATGCTATCTTGTTCGTTATTCAAGATGGATATTATTTTCCTTCCTAGATCGCATTTGTCTATCAATAGAGAGTGATTTTGTGTAATATCAACCACCTGTAAATACTGCGAAAGAATATACGTGCGAGTATAAGACTCAATTAGATGTCATAAGCCGAAAGTTACGTATGATTACAAAATTATTATGTATCGTCTCGATGAGAAGAGAATTGGAAGATACTATGAGAAATTATTATTCTTTCTCTGAACTATTGGCTCCTCGCTGTAAATATATTATAAGCATAGTGAAAAAAATGTTTAATATGATTTTAAGCATAGAGTGTAGACAGAAGATCTACAATTTGCTTTGCAATAGCTTGGAAATTCAACAACAGTGATCTCAATAGATGCCAGTTTTCCCATCGTCACGACAAAGGAGAGTTTAAAATTGTCATAGAATCTGGCGATTGAATCGGTAAAAGCATAAATTTTGACGCCGTCCCTCCCCCTCTTTCTCGAAAGATGCATGTCGGAAATAGTTTTTCTGCGTTGGTGTTTTTTTCATAAAGATGAATTTATGAAATCACGAGGCTTAGCATCACTTTAACGAATTTGTCTAATCAATACATTTTTTCGACAATAGTTCTGTAAAAATCAAATTTGTTCTATGCTGATCGTACAATTCTTACCGCCATACTGCTTACTCGAGTAAACTTAAAAGTACTGAGATACTTGTTCACACTAACTACTTTTTGAAGCGCATAAATTTCCTTTCGGCACGAAACAACAATCAAACATGAAATATGGATGCATAATATGGCGCAGAATCGGGAGAAATATTCAAATTCTGAGAATAAAACATTGACCTCACACTGTGATTCATCTGTCAAGTTTCAAGGAATATCTGAGCAGACTACCAATAAGTGAGTCCAAGGGGAGAATTTCTAACTCCAGGAATTTTCAATTAAAACATAAATTTTGAAACAAGAAATAGCGTGCTCTCATGTGATCAAATACGAGGTGTGAAGAATTATATATAATGATTTGTTGATCTCAACTATTGTAAGTCATACTGTAAGAAATGACTCGTGTTTAGATTGCCGTCATCACAAATCTTTATATTATCTAGTCAACGAGTGATAATAAAGATTGATCATAATCAAAAAATGGCCTCAATTTGTTCATGGAATCTAAGAATAGGACCCTAACATATGCAATCTAAAACTCAGTTATGTCGGGAACATTTAAGTGAATTGAGAAATCTCATGCCATGGAAATTTTTTACGGACCTATGGTTCAAATTGAAAGTATTAGCATGGAACATAATTTTACAGGTCATCAAACAACTGCAATGATATAAAAGTATGAATGGCACTTTATTCGCGATGTATGTACAAATGCTATGTAAGTTTTGAAAATTGTACATTACATACAATGTAGACGTTCAGAAAACAAATGTTTCAACAAATGGTCGAATGATTAATCTTTTCTTGTTCGTTAGAAAAAGTCACGAGAAGGGTTGGTCTCCTACGGAATAGAAAAGCAGAAGACACGAAGTTACATGGCAAGTTATAATACTTGAAACTATCTGGTAAATATATATATATATACAAAGTCCTCAATATACAACAACACAATCACTCACTAATTATATTAACGATATAATTTTCTTTCTATTAATTAGAAACATTTTGTTGTACTGTAAAAATAGTATCTTCTACGAATAATTCGATATTCTTCAGTGGAAATTGTACGTATGAGTTCACTCTCTGGCTATGTCTATTAGACATAAATGAGTACAGCGTATGAAACTACAATAATAGAAAAAGAGGAGAACATGAAATTGGACTCAAGGATCACTCTGTGGAGTAAATACAGATTTGTAACACGTTTGTAGAGTAGGTCATTGACATCAATTCATGATCCCTCCACATTTTTAAAAGATCAACTTTCAAAAGGAGTCTCTTCAAAAGTTCTCGTTTTCTTGAGAATGCTTTTCGTTATCATGAGTTGTTGTGAAATCGCTTTCTCAACGTTCTTCTTATTCTTATTTGATGCAGACAAATGCTGGAAAGTGTCTTCAAGGGCCCTCCTTGTCTTCATTAACCTCCTCTTCAGCGCAATGTTCTCTTGTTTCAAGGTTTGCACTTCATCGAGACCTGAGGAAGGATAGAAAATTGAATATTTGTTCATAGAAAACCATTGAAAGGTAGTGAGAATCAATTAGTACGGCAGGTGCTCTTTCAACTCTCGAAGCTTAATCCAAGTTTTGAGATGCAATCTCATTTCGCTAGACGGATGTGATATATAAAATTCTTCGTATTTGTCCATGATAACGGTACAGTTTTCTAGGACGTAAGAATTACATCCTTTGAGGAAGACATAATGACTTCTGATGAATTTCTATCAACTTTTAAAATGACAGCAACTGCAGTACTACTTTCACTCATTACGAAATTGACATAAACAGCAATAGCAAAGCTGCACAACGATCGAGAAACATTGATGGATGATTGCGATTTGACACGAATGTGATTGATTGCGGCAATTAAAATATCGATATCCTATTTTGAATTCAATTATGGCTTCAAGTCAGTCGGTGCATACTCTACTCGGCGTGGACGAGGCACATTTGCGCGTTAGCTGGTACAATTTTCTTGTTTGAGATTGGAAACGTAATGTCGAGATCAAAGTCGGCTAAACTTTCAATTATGAAATTGGTAGCGAAATGAAGAACAAGCACTAGGAGAAGATCAACGTATCGATGTCTGTTTGCATTGAGCTCCTCAATATATCGTATAATAAAGACAAGTAAAACATAGCCTCAGTCACGACTCATTGTCAGTAAAAATGACAGTTAATTTGTGAAGACAGAACATCAAAATACAATCTCAGAGGCAACGATGAAAAAGAGAAGGGAAGTGAATAATGAGGTGCAAAATTATACAATATTTTGTCAGGATGCATAAACGACGAAATTAGATTTCTATGATGTAGTAGAAATGAATCTTGTATGGTTTTACGGACAATGAGTAAAGTATTTCTTGGTAGAAAGTCGAATGACAATGTAATCTACCCGGGGCAGATATTCACAGCATTTCACAATTGCCATGCGATTTGAAATATGACGTTATAAGCTCTTATTTATAAAACTCTTCACGACGTATTAAGAATGAAGAAATTGAAAATGAAATTATGGATTTATGAACCGTCGAAAATTACACAGAACATTTAAAGGCACAAGCTGCGTAATCAATCATTTGACTAGGATACATACTATAGTAAAAGTGCCCACCTATGAAAAGAAATGATCAATTGTGAGATGGAATATCAAAAATCAATTAGATCTTCAGTTGCAAAATCGGATTTCAAGTGACAAAAAAACTCGCAACGTACCTTCGATTGGCAGCGGGCAATCGTCATCCATATCTCGTAGCGCAGGATTGTTGTTACAATTATCGTCGTCACTGAGGAGATTGGTCATTGATTCCGTGATTTTTAAAGTGTCCTTGAGCGGCCTCGTTGACGTAACGGCATCGCTTTCAATACCCAGATCTGGAGAACAGCTAGACTTACTGCGACCGCTGGATGCCGGATAAGTTACAGGTAGCCAATACTGAGACCCCTTTATAATGAAAATCAGGTTAGTTGTACAGATTTGAGAGAAACATGGAGCCAAAATAATCTATAAATTTAAAACCTCACATTGTATGAGTGGTAGCCATGCATGAGATCATCGGGTTTTCCGGCACCATCGAGAGGAATCGACGAAATGCCACTCGAACTTGGCGCAGAATCGCTTGCTTCACAAACCACCACATGCCTCCGTAGATCTTTATTATTCGTTTCTAGTTCCTGTATCCTACTTCGATGCGAGTCGATGATTTGATTTAAGTCGGTGACCTGCGAACATTTTTGATGAGTCTTTATTAGACATGAGTTCAAAATATCTAGAGAAAGTGAAGATGAAATTTAATCAAAAAGCTACCTCTTTGTGGAATTTTTCTTGTAAATTTCGAACGGCAGCTTCATAACGATTCTCAGACTTTCTGACTTCTTGTTCTAGCCTGAGTTTATCATTGGTCAACTTGGTATTTTCCACGAGAATTTGACTGTGAGTGAGGGTCAAATGATCCAGTTCTCTTGTTAACCTCAGAATCATCGATTTAGCAGCTTCGTTTTCATCCTCCAATTTCCTGATCCTTGCTTTCAACTGTAAATTATTATCATACTTCAGATCAATCATGCCTCAAAATGAAGATTCTCACGTATAAGATGAGTAAAAAATTATTATTTACCAAATCGCCTTCTCTACTCAAAACTACCAACAAGTCGGTAGCCCTCTTATAATTCCTATCTTTGTGTTGCATGATCTCCGAAGTTTGATCTGCATCATACAAGCCACTATCAGCATCCGCAATTTTCCTCCCCGACTGGCCTCTTCGGGAATTGGGTTTACTTTCTTTTTTGGACGAGTGAGAATCGTACATCCTCCTTTCCAAAGCATTTTGCAACTTTTCACAGTACATTCGTGATTTTTCAATCTTAGATAGTAACAAAGCAAATTTGCTGTCAATCACCTGTGAAATGACGTGAACGTTGTGTTGGACATGAAATCAAAGCGATTCAAAATTGTTCTAGAATACTACTTACGTCATTAGCCGTGATTCTCATGACTTCCATTCGCAGGGTACTTAAATCAGAATGCAAGAGATCATTCACTTCTTTCAGCCCCAAGATCTGCCGAGTGGCTTCCACGTCAGCGGCTTCACGTTGACTACTTTCATGACTGAGACGACCATCGACAGATTCTTCAGAATCGCTGAAACTCTTCACCAGCTTAGATGATCTGGACTTGGCTGGGCTCTTCTGACTAATCTCTGGGAGGCCTATCCTTGCCAAGGATACCATTCTATCTGGTTCAGAGAAAGTTTCCGAGTCCGATAGATTCGCGAGGTGATTTCTCGCATCTATATGATTTTCGGACTTGCTTTTTCTAACGATTCTGTCGATCTTATCGTCTTTGTCACAAATGGCGAGCTCGTGCGAATTCATGTCGTCCAAGGCATTGATGAATTCACTGGAGAGAATCTTTGATTTCATCAGAGCATCGAATACAATCTTCTTTTGTCTACTGTTGACCACATTCGGAATCTGATCTGTACTCTTCAGCATTTCTTTCATGAACTGAACGAGCTCCTTCAGATGCGTTCTCAACAATTCGCAGTAATGTTTATCCTTGATTGCACATATTTCCGTTTCAATATCGTTTTCTTGCTTGGAGACAAGTTTGAACCATTTTAAGTAGTCAACCTCTTTCTCCAAAGCATCTTTTTGATCCATCAGTTTTTTTATGTAGTCCGTCAGAGTTGACAGATCGACGGGTTTGCTCATGTTGACGTAATTGAGTTGGATAACATCATTTGTAAATGCTACTTGAATACCGATTGCATTCAATTCTTTCAGCAAAACACTCAATCGGCTACTCGAAGAATCCTCCAATCCGGTAGGTTTGAGTTGAATCTTGTCCGGATTTTGAGATGCAGTGATGTGGTTATGCAACTTGGCAATCTCTTTGTTCTTGCTCCACAACTCCGTGTTGACGAGCTGCTGAAGGTTTTGCGTTTTAGATTGCAATTCTCTGGTGAGACATTCGATTTGCTCGTTCTTCTCTTGTAACTCGGCAGACGTCGCGCGCAGTTCTTGACGAAGGCGATTCATTTCGGAGTCATCCTTCA
>JAPYYZ010003632.1:0-26998 GCA_030522705.1 Eretmocerus eremicus
TTTTTTCCGAATTTTTTGGTTCACGCCAATGGGTAAAATTAATTGGTAAAGTTACTCAGCTTCAATAACAGTAACTTTACCAATTAATTTTACCCATTGACATGAACCAAAAAATTCGGAAAAAATCATTCACTGTACAGATCGATCTCTACTGTTGAGAAAACACATTTTGGAAGAACATTCAAGTTGCCAGTCACAAAAAATCATGCCAGACTATCTGTTTAATGTATTCGCAGCCGATGATTGTATCCATATGACGTCACGCGGGGCTCGACCACTGCAAGTCTTTTTCAAGTTACGCGACTTTAAAACAATTCGCACAAGTTGAAAGAGAATTTTGAGAATTTTTTTTCAAATTGCACCTTATTTCGCTGAACTTGCTTTAATTTGCCATACCTTTTGTTGATGGGGTTAAAATAAATGCAGGTAGCTAATCGTCAAAGTTGAGTTTGCATGTTCGATGGTGGCCGCTCAAACTATTTACTCCGACATGGCCTTAAGATGGTTTGGGCGGTATTTTTCCTAACAATAGAAATCGCTAAAATTTTGCATACTGGAAGATTTCGTCGTCTGGATAGAGCTCGAAAGGGCAGGTGCCGAGACGTAAAACTAAGAACTTATATCTTATACTGGAAGATTTTGTTGGCTTGAAAAACATACAAAAATTATTCCTGAAGTTTACGGTCTTGAGAGCATCATGTCAAGTTTCATCTAGATTGGTGGTTTCACTCAAGAGATATTCAATTTCTAAAACACTCTCTGGCGTCTGTCTCTCTTACGTTCAGCTATCTGTCTCTCTCTCTTACCGCGTGAACCACCTTAATGGAAGTATAATAATTTTGAAACTCTAACGGAAAAATATATAAATAACAGGAGTCAAACAAGGTACGAATCATTGCCTCTATAGAATAAAATTAGAGATCAAGAAGAAGTCTGCTTCCTATAAAGCCAAGGTGCACTTTCATAAACTTTCAGCCTCGATAAAAGATAGCAGACAGAACATAATATATAACGTACTGAGGTCGTGATAATTGAACTCTGGGGCTTATCTATAGTACTGTAATTTTTTTTTAAAAAACTTGAGATTTCTTTGCTCGAAAGAAAATTCTGCGCACAATCATTGATGGGAGAGTGATGGAATGACGAGTGTGAGTATTTTTCCACAATCTAGTTAAGTAGTATTTAAAACACATTCGCTGTGGCGACGGAATTGGCTTGTTGGGTCTCCTATGCGGGAACAAACAAACGTAGAATTTTGCATATATCATTGTCGAGCATTTTATAAATTATTTATATATTGCGTTAGCTTGCGGGTTTATAGCCTGCTGAGATTTAGGGAAAATTCGAGTCTAATAAAGAGGCGGTGAAATCAAAATGCACTGGATTTCAATTGGAAATTGAAGGTTGATGGTACTTTTTCTGACAAGAGAACGTCTGCGAAAGCATTGAAGGATTGTCGAGATTTCAAATGTGCAATGTCTATGGGCTTACGATTACAAATCACTCATCTTTTCAAGTTCCTTACGATGATGTCTTCAAAATTCAGTGGGATGGGATACCTTCAACTCTATGCGCTTAGAGTCGTCGAATGCTAGTTTAACATCAAAGTCAGTACTTTCGGAGTATCTGCGGTATTGGGAATGAGCCTCGTTGCAGCCAATATGGCAACATTTCACTGGGAGGCCAATGAGGTTTGCCCTTTATGACTCGAACGTCGCTCTCATTGGCCGCCCGGCGAAACGTCGCCTTGTTGCCTGTGCTGTATCCATTTACACAGGGGCTCCTTCCCAGTAACTATGCACAATCTGATTACTGCGGTCTACCTCGCTGAACAATGCTCAGAGTGCTTAGTAGCGTTTGTGAATAATTAAAAAAAAAAAACAAGACAACGTGTTCCTAACCGCCACAATCGACCCGTCATTCTCAATTCTCAAAATCTCAATAACTTTCCAGAGCCGATTCCAAATGAGAGAATCCCAATGTAAAACGCGCGAGCTAATGAAATTTGATTGCTCTTTTCAGTGAATTCTTCTCAAAGTGACTCTGAATCTCTGTGAAAGCCAAAATCAAGTTCGTCTGCGGAAAAAAGTCAATTTGCGCTCGGCGGGCACCTCAAATACAAACCAATCGCAGCAAAAGAATCTCACTCAGGAGCTCGATAGACCATAGTATGAAAAGAGCCGCTCACCAGAAAGTCGATCTTGTGCTGGGCCTGCTCGATCTGGCGCTCGAGGTCGCGGTTGAGCATCTCGAAGCGCGTCGCTCGGCTGGCCCTCTGCCTGCGGGCCCTCAGCGCGGCGAGGAAGCGCCTCGCGCAGGCCTGCACGACGACGACGTGCCTGAGCCTCCTCTGGCCGGCGCGTCGCGCCAGGAAGCCCCTGACCAAGCTCTGCACGAGCGTCGCCGCCCGGTCGAGCTCGCGCTCGCGCCTCCTCTGCTCGAGCTGCTCGCGCTCCCGGAGCAGTCGGCGTCGCGCCAGGAAGCCGCGCACGCTGCTCTGGATGAGGGTGGCCGCCCGGGCCAGGCCGCGCTCTCGGCGGCGCTGCTCGAGCACCTGGCGAACGCGACGCTGCAGCAGCAGGGCCGAGCGACGCAGACGCGAGTAGTGGCGCTGCTGCAGGAGGCGACGCGCTCCAGCCTGAATCAGCACGCTCGCGCGGTCGCGCAAGCGGCAGCGAGCCTCCTCGAGGCGGCCCGTTGCCACCTCGTCGAGCAACACCTTCGTCTTGCCCAGGGCGAAACGGCCGCCCTCCTCGCTGCTTTCCTGGAAAAATCGCAACTGCTCTTACTTCCGCTCGTCGAAAGTTGGTCCATGAAGCGACTCGGAGCACCGCTCATTCTTGATAATAACGCATATCAGTGTCTGTGTATCGTGACGGATTGAGTGATGCTAAATTATATTCATGAATTGCGGTCGAATCTTAGACATTTTAGCCAATTCGGCGACCGTCAGTTTTTTCACAATTTTCCGATAATTCTACGCTATTGTCTCTTTGACGCGAGTTTGTTTCAAGACTACTTATTTTCCTCCACCTGCAACTCGGCCCGAAATCAATTGCTTGAGGGGAGGCGCAGCCTTAATTTTCAAGCCTGATTCAAGATATCGTAGTGGTCCAATGATTTTCATTCTTATACATTTTCTTAATGTACAAATGATGGTGTCGTCGATTTAAAAAATAAAAATTCGAGCTCTATTGTTCTTTATCCCGGAATCTACTCAACTGATCCGGTTACCCGTAAGACATTTTATTTATAATCATAAGAAATACTCCTACAAAGTTTTCAGGTCGATACGTATAAATCTATCGGATTAGTCCCATTTTTTGTTAACCGAAGTGTCTAATAATTATTAGTATGCAAGATCCTGCCGTAACCCGAGCAACATCAATAATTTTGGAAAATATCATCAAGATTTCCTTGTTCCATTTGAAGAGATCCCTAAAAAGGTTTAGTAAAAAGTCGCAGGAATGCCATCCGATTTAAGCTCCCGGACGAAATAAAAAATAGTCTTAGAATCACAAGGACTTTTCCATGATATCCTGAAATAGATCATAGCATATAAAGCATCTTTCTGAGAGTCAGGTGAGAACCTTCTCGAAACTGACACAGAATCGCTCTCGTAATCGCTTTATGCAATTCTACTTTTTGATATAATCGATATTTTTCGAATTATAAGGAGATCTGGCATATCAAAAAATGGGACTAGTTCAACAGATTAATATGTGTCAACCTAAAGATCAACAAAATGTTGTAAGGGTTCGTCGATCAACTGACAAGGGTGGAGGGGGGGGGGCGAGGTCCGAGTTACCAATCTTCACGAACATTTTTGATAGACTCGTAGCGCCGAGAATATGAAAAATCCAAAATATCTCCGTCAAATGGGCCTTCTGCTCGGAGATACAGACAGAAAAATTAGCATCGCCCATATGGGCCTGTCTCAAATAGATATACTAGCAATGCTAATGGTCATGGCTGTACCTCCGGACGGGAGGCCCATTTGACAAGGATACTTTCGATTCTTCATATTCTCGGTGGTATGATTCTGTAAAAGAAATTTTTGGTGTATTCGTTCGGCGGAAGTCTCGGCCTTCCCTTGTGTGTACAGTATAACAGTAGAGCTCGAAAGTGTGTTTGTTCAAAAACCGAGAGCACCAACGTTTTGGCATCGAGAAAACCAACCTTGATATAAATATTCAGACCCTTACGGTTTTTCGCGCTAGGCTTTAAAAATCCAGGGTATACCTCACCTCAAGTAGCGAAAATCAGATTTTCCGACTTGATATTGTAGCTGAAAGAATAGTATCTAGGACATAACTACCTGCAAATGAGAAGTCAGAATGATTTTGCTCATATTGACAAAATCATTTTTCTTGATAAGCTCAAACTTGCACAAGCAATGATAACGTTGGTAGAAATCTTCGTAAGTTCGTTGATAAAAGTATCCCAACGATGATATCTTCACGGTATCTAAAATGTTCAAGGCTTGCACTTGCTCAACCAAGCGAGATGTGTTTATACTGAAGGCCTTATCTTCGTCATTAGTTTTTATGCATCTCACAAAGTTGGGAGTCGTGTTCTTGATTGATGACAATAGGCTTGACACGAACGATCTAAAATCTGAGATTACCTGTAGAAGCAATCGAACAATCATTAACAAAAGTATGATATTCATTATATAGGGGAGTTAATGATTTCAAGCACTGATAATATTTTCGGCCCCCCCCCCCCCCCCCCCCCCCCCAGGCAAATCGTACGTACGACGATTGCACAGAAATACTGAATCATATTTTCTATGATTCAGAATAATCGGTAAGTGTGTACTTTTCACCAATAAAATTGTGAATTTTGGTGGTCCCGATTGTTACATATCCCCGAAATCTAAATTGGTAAGCATCCATTCACTCCGCGAACTCCGGTCAATTGTACCAAGTGTTACACGTGAAACTATTCATAATAGTACATAAAGTGATTATGCTGAAAATGAATCAAAAGCAATATACAGCTCTTAACAAGAACCTGAACAAACTACATAAACGCCTGAAAGGTGCGAGGGGATCCAGATTAGTAATATTCGATGAATGGGTGGAAATAGTAGTTACCGATACAAAGGTGGAAAGTCTGGTTACCGCAGTCCAAGTAATATCTCTCGGCCCGGGCCGAAGGCGAAGGTCGCGACTATCACGAGGATGCAGAAACCATCTCGTCCGAATACTACCGTCGAATCGGGCAACTTTGTTAGATGTTTTGCAATTTTTATGTCATTTTGCTCTTAACTACGACATGCCATCATGAATTCTAGTCTTATTTGTGGTTAATCGAAAGTTTACAGTCTCAGCTTTTCATTGAATGTTTTTGTCCGGAGCTATGGGCATTTGAAAAAGTGTAACAAAATTACCACGTGGTGCGGTAACTTTGTTACACTTACAGTAATTTTGCATCTTTAGCTGCCACTACTGAGCAACTCAACGACCCCGAATGGGCACTATTTTTAAACCGTTTGGTCTGAGAAAGAAAGCGGAAGAATTGTGTGGGAATGTCTCTTCTTCAGGATAGACAATCAGAAAGTTGGTCTTCACATCCGGAGCGATTTTCATAAGATGAAGCGAGAATCAAAATAATTGAGCGGACAAAAAATAACCCGCCCGAGAGATTGAATTATATTTTTGAACGTTTGAGACCTGGAAAAGAAAGTCGGTAAACTGTGCAGGAATGGCACTTCTGCAAGACAGACGATTGAAAAACTGCGAATGATTGCATGTGTCAAGATAAGTTTTTACGGTCTTGCTAAAAGCTACGAAGCTTAATTGAGGAAGCAAACAGACATAACTTTATGGGATTAGAAGCGCTGGTCAGTCCCAAAGTAGAGAGGGAGTCAAGAATATCATAGAATTGGTGTACACGATTTATGTCCCTAAAGAGATCAGCAATAATTGTTGCTAATTCCTTTGCTCATTTCATTTGTTCGCATGAGTCTATTCTAGGGAGTTTTGTTATCTGAATTAATCTACGAATTTGAGAAATTATTCGGATTCCAGGAACAAGAAACTATTACAAAGTAAGAGAAATATACACGATTACATTCCACTTTCATCCAAGATAATTATATTATCATCAAAAATCCAATAAAATAATCAATATGATTCAATTTACGAGATTTATGAAAAGTAGCGAGAAATGATACGAACCGTTTTCTTATTAGGTCTGGACGAGAGTGATGATCGTCTCTGAAGAGAAATCTTCGTTCTTTTATCTTCTGAAGACTTTGATTTCAGCATCTTATCCATTACCAATTTCTTGAGCAGATCATTCTGGAACGGTAAAAATTCACTCTTTAGCTTTACATAAGATAGGTGTACCCATTAAGGCCCGGGTGCCCGTCAAGGACCACCCCTAAGATCTCAGACCTGTGTGTGCAACAGACCTACGCCACGCATTTGTTTCATGTTTGTTATGTTGAAAAAGAAAATATTTAAATATATATTTATTTAAGCAATTTAAAAGTGCTCCGTGCATTTACTAGCTAGTTTTAAGCCGACTTCTCAATTTTTGCAAAAAAGTTTGTGATTTGCATCATTTGTATTCTCGATTTCTTGAGTAGAATCTCATGGTGCTCTATTGAAGTTGATTTTGATACATCCGATATCGCAATCGATTAATTGTGAATCCACATTGTATCTCAAAAAAGATTGCAGTAAAATTAAGTGCCAAATTCAATAGCCGCTGTGATATGAACTCTCACATCTGAATGACAAGTGTGAGCGACTGCTCACAATTACCATCTACGATAATTTCCATTGCTAGAAAATCTCTCACCTTTGAAGCTTTGAAGACTCGCAGTTGCTCTTTGATAAAAACATATTGATTTTTCTCCACAAACGTTTCGATGTCGTATTGCACGTCTCTCATAAAATGACGGATGGTGAACTGTGATCCGCTGTTGACAGATTTCCGAAACAGCCCTGTTTTTCCGTATCTTGATAGTAAGTGTCCAGACCACGGAACATTTGTATAGTTAATTCCCTGGTTATAAGAAAAAATTATTTCATGGACAAACAAGATCGCTTGGAATCAAATTAATTTCATCAAGATTTTCGTGAAATATTTGAAGAATCCATCCAACCTTTCAAACAGCTCTGGCTGGAGAAATTGAATATATTACAATATAAATGAGACAGAATGTGAACGAGAATGCATTTGAGAATCACAATGAATAATTCCTGCCTATAAATGCAAGGAATTTGGAAAAAAATTTTAATTGGCTCACCGGAGTTCCTTCATCAATGAGGGAAATTAATCCATGTTTTCCTTCAAAAAGTTCTACGATTATTCCATTATTTTCGAACGTCATCGGAGACCAACTTATTCCTTCCATAGCATATTCTTCTTGTTCAAGTACAAAAGTGGACTGGAGGAAGAAATGTTGAACTTTTTCATCCGCAAAGTTGATACAAAGTTGCTCAAAAGAATTGCGATTGAGCTTCTCAAAACCCCATAGGTCGAGTACACCAACGACACTTTGAACGTGACAAGGCGAACGCAACGATGAATTGATCTTGGCAACTATGAAACTGAAGAGCTCTGTATACAAGAATTTCGCGAGAGCATCCCGCGCTCGCAGAGCTTCTGCAACAGTCATTGGCTGTAATACGTCATCTACATTGGAGGAAATTCTCTTGTAACACATCCACTTGCTCAAGGATTCAATTGCCTTCGGCTCCAAACTTAGGACCTTCAACAGTCTTTCTAGACTTCCCAATTCCTGAAAAATCCATCAGAGCAATTAGACTCATTCTTCATTGGAATCCGATTTATATATATTCTCCTATTCAGGAAATTCATTCCATATTTTATTGACACGATGTTCAACTGTATTGTAATGATGAAATCACTCAGATCTCACCGAAATCAAGCAGCTTTCTCGGTCATCTTTCGATGACTGACTCTCACATCTTTGGAAGCTAAAATTTCCTAAATACAGAATTGCTGCAAAAATTTGGAACATTTCTTCTTGTATCTTTGTGGAAAAATCTAGTAGATCCAGAGCATGAATTAATTCCTCAAAACGTCTCGCATTTTCTTGACTAGTCTCCTCAACCATGTCACTTCTACCTAGATAATCAAAATGATGATCCGCCAGTTCAGAAGCAAGGCGACCACCAGCTGATTGAAGTAGATAAAATATATGAAAGTTTTTCTCTCCCTGTTCCTACAAGCAATGAAAATTTGGAATCAATGAAGGCATTCTATTTGAAAATGATAGATCACGTCACCAAATATTTTATTGATGACGAAATCTTTTTTCGCCGAGGCGCGTGAATCCGCCAAAGAGAATTCATGTACAAGATTGATTCCTTTAAAACTGCACGATGGGCGGCCCAGGGCTAGTAATAATCGAAGAAAAAAAAAGAAATATTCCTAGCCCAGCGTTTTTCTATGGTGTCATCTATCGAAATATGAGTGGTACATTACTATTGGCCAGAAAAATTCTTCTCTGAGCTCCAGACGATCGTAAGAAGCTAAAAATATCCGTATCGTGGCAGGAAACGATATCTAGATCGTGACTCAGTAGTTATCAAATACAACTTTTTGAAGACGCCCAAAAAAACTTTTTCTGGTTAGTCTCACCAAGAAGAAGGGTTTTGAATTTGGAAAAGTCTATAGGTCAACCGTAAAAATTCTGAGTTCAGTTTTTGTAGCGATTTCCTGTATCGGGATATATATGCTTTGATTTCACAAGAAAAATTATTCTTGCGAATTCTTGTGATGATCTACATACTTTTCCGAACACCACCTATCGTTTGAACTTTGCAAATTTGACCATCCCCAAACCCATTCGCGTTTCTAGGAGCTTCTTCACATACTCTGAGCTGAGTGAAAGGCAAAATATTACAATTTTTGTTAGAAACTGTTGCAAGTTGTTGTGCCTTAACTTGTGCTAAGCTTAGACTGTACTCTGATATTGCGCGACCATCACTATGGGTTAAAGAGTATCGTGAATTTTTTTGAAAGGCGTCGATCTAAACTTCTTGGGAAATTATGATTCTACGCTTTCCAAAATTGTAAATAATGCATTCCTCAGCTTATTAAATAATTTTTCCAATACATGTTCCATTGGCATCTTTTTAATCCGCGAGCTCTGAAAAGGACGCGAATAAATCAGTGGTGGTCTTCAATCAAAATTAAAAATGGTCTTTATTTGGTAAGGTCGAATAGTTCTGATTTGTGGAAGGCCTTCAATCAGATCTTGTTGTCTTGAGAGGAATAATTCAACAAAAAATGTTCTGTGTCCGGATCGATTTGCATATTGGAGAGGAAAGCAGAGCTACCGAGAGTTCGCTGGACGCTCACAATGACGAAAATTCTCAGAATACTTCCTCCTATAGTATTGATACTCATAATATAGATAGGATTTATTATTTTTCTTATCAAATGTTTATGACAGGAAATTTCAACATGGTGAAACACATACAAATTATTACGCTACTCACCTGCTTTACGATCCTAGATCTATCTAAGAAGAATGTTTTGAAACGAGCTCCGATGATCTGATACTTGGCATCATACTCAATTTCCAAGTATTTCCCAAATCTGGATGAATTGCGATTACAAATGGTGTGAGCGTTTCCACATGCTTCCAGAATACTTGAGGTTGCAAGAATTTTGTCTCTGATGGCATTCTCAGCACCAGTAGTTGCAAGATATGAAATGGCAAATTTTGTATTTTCAGTTTTACCAGACCCAGATTCACCAGTCAATATTATGCTCTGATCCCGTTTTTCTCTGAAATAATGAGCAAAATCTATTACAATTGGAATAATAACTAATGTCAAAAATTAATAGTATCCCAAGTCAATTAACACCGTCCCAAGTGAAGCATAACCCTCACCCTGTCTGTTTATAAATTGTACCGAGATGTTGAGTCCTGAAAATGTGACTTTTTTTTACAGAGAATGGTAACACTGTCAACAGGTCTTGATGAAGTCAGTACAATTTCCGAGGAGAAAAATTCACCCGTCCCTCGAGGGAATTTATTTGATAGCTACATGAGTCGAAAAGTTCAGAGATGTTTCGATCTTGAGAAACTTTCCATCAATTTTGAACTTTGACTGTATGGTTCTGCTATGTAATATGCGATCATTCTACAGAGTCATCATTAATAATTTCCTAGAACTTCTCGTTTCATTTTTCTGACAGTGTTTCTAACTAGTAGAACCACGAGGTCTTGGAAGGTTTACCATTATAATGGTACAAATAATTATTTGTGTCATGAAGCTTCACATCAACATTCTTAACACACAAAAGCTTGTTTTGTTGATTCATTTCCTTTATTTCCCTCTTCAACGAAACGATTCAGTATTCTTCCCTTACAATAGTCGAGGGCGGTCAAACTATTATACCAACCTTTTCAATCTTCGATATGTTTTTTCTGCAACAGCAAATATATGAGGTTCTAAAGTTTGGATTGCTTGTCCTCTAAGATGTTGAACCGTATCTAGCCCATAGATATCTTGTCTAGTGTAAGGATTCAGGAATATTGTAGTTATCCCACAAGAGGCGTAAATGAGGTGATTTTTGAAACGCTCTCTCAATGTTTCGATGACAAATGACACATCCAAGGGTTTAGGTGAATTTCGACGATTCTTTCCGGTGAAAGAGTTCGACAAATCCAATTCTTGAGCATTGATACTCATACTATTCATTGACGTAATCAGCTCCTCCATCTTTTCGCTATTCTGATACTATATACAGGTTTAAGCTTTCTTTCATTCCAGTACGGCAACAATCTCAAATCCTACAAAGATTAGGATACTCTCGTAAATATGATAATATATGATGGATTCAGAACCATACTTGTAGGGCATAAGAATTCAAATCATCAGATCTGAGAACCGTATTGTTCCAGTCGAAGAGTTAGCGCTCTTTACGAATCTTTTGGATTACAAATCAAATTAAACATTTAATCGACCTTTGCAAGCTGAGATCTATAAGCTAATATGCTGACTTTGTCAGAGATCACATTGCTGTTATCAAGTATTCACGAACCACGTATGATTGCGCGAGATCACATAGGGAGATTTCGTCGAGATAAGAAATATACGAAAAAACAATTTTACTGACTCTAGGGAAGGGGGGGGGGTGCGATCTCACCCCTTTATCAGCATCCGAGCAAACTCGCCAGAGAAGAGTGGAAAAAAGCATGGTACGTCCTAATGCCTGTGTGAACTAACTTATTCGTCGCCCAAAAATACAATAAATACTTACCTCGAACAGATAACAGATTCGAGAACTCGATGCAATTTTAAAGACGTGAATGTTCCGATTTTATCATAAACAATCAGGAACGACAATGAAGATAATTTCATTCGTGTCACGACTCGATCACTAAAACGAGGAAAGCCCAAGGAGACCGGGTGACCAATCTTTATCAGAATTTTTGTTACAGACCCGTACCACCTAAAATAAGAAGAATCCCAAGTACTTTGTCAAATGAACCGCTTGTTCGGAGATACAGCTAAAAACGTTAGCATTGCAAATACATCTATAATATAGATAATCTTTTTAACTTGGCCCTGCATGACCAGTACTAAAGTTTCTATCTGTTTTTTCGAATAGGGGGCCCATTTGACGAGATACTTGGGATTATTTATCTTTCGAGTGGTAAGAAATTTTTGAAAAATTTGGTGAAGATACCCTTGTTAGTATCAAACTTTCATTCTAAGACCATATGCGCATTTTTTTTTCTGTACTCGATCGATCATTTTTAGCATTACAACGGCTTTTCTCACAAACGACACGATGGAAAAATGTTCCGCAGCTCTGGAATCAGCCATGCAAGATCGGTTCTATCAAATAACGATATTGTGTTTGCAGAGAAGCACAATTTTAAATTCAGGTGGTAAAGCCCCCCGTGAAAAACAAACAAGAGTCTGAAGTACTCTATAAAGTGCATTATGTCAGTGAAAATGACAGTTGCACTGAGAAAAGTTTGGCACGTTACTCGCTTTCACGGGCAGCCAGAGCGTGTCCCAAATTTGGCACGTGAGAGCCCCCAAATTTCTCACACGGACGCTAATCTATTTACATGTATGAGTGTCGATAACCTGGTGAGAGATTGTCTGCTTAGTCACCGCAAAAGGAATCATCTGGACGCCCAGTCCAGGTTTTCAATAATCTGAACAATTTGGAGGAATAGAGAACTGATTTCGAATGCAAATATGCGTATATCACAAAGATTAACTTCATCAAATGCTCTAAATAATGGCAATTTATGAGTGATTTGTGAGGTTATTCAAGGAAACAATTCACGCTCGCAGCTCCGCGCTCGCGGGACGACTCGAGTCCGATTTTGGCGCAGGAGCTGCCCCAGAAGTTGGGGACGCGCTTTACCCTAAAATTTGCTCAGCGTACATACCAATGAATACGGAATACGTCCCAAACTTCTCTCAGTGTGAAATATCTTTCAACACAAGATGCAAGTACGAACAATGACGTTCTCCCTTTTTTGTTTTTTTCCATATTGAATGATACAGAAACGAAAATCAAGACATTGCGGATATGAACCATATTCTCGCGGCATTTTGACCGATTGCATACACGTAAAAGGGGTATTTCGAGCGCTGCAGTGGTGCAGTTGAAAAAGAAATTGGATCGACAACCCCGGGTCTCTTCACCCACAAACGATAAAAACATGCAGCTTATGGAATGGAAAGAATGGTAGGTAAGTATATTTGCAACATACCTCGACGTCGAGAATCTCTAGAAAAGTCCTCCTTCTTCGAGGCACTGACTCTGTGTTAGGCTGGACCACATAGATCACACAAAATTCACGCCTCGATTTGATTTGATGCCTGTAGATCCAGATTGCAAACTTACGCTACGCTTGACAAGAGAGAATGATCTAGGTTATGTGGGTTTTAGCATGCTTATCCCACAAGTATTCATTGTGTTGTAGCTCGGAGGCAATATCTCAATGGTTGCAGCTGTCACACCATCCACTGACAGATTTTCAAACGTATCAAAAGCCGTTCCGCGAGTCCATTTGCACACTGACGGTAATACGTATCAATCAACGTAAGCTAGGTGAGATTTCACTGTTTACGTTCTATCATCGATACCTACTCACGCGTCGACATAATAATAACAGCTCAACTAACTATACGTGCAGTAACATAGTCAATCTCGCATATGATCGCATATGATCGTATGGACGGCTCCACTCCAAAACGGAACAAACGCTATTTCAGTTTTTGAAAAATCGATATTTGGTTTCTGATTGAATATCAAGTTCAGTAATGATAAATTTCCTACTAGCATGTTACGTACCGCTGCACGTAAGGGCGATTTTGGGACGAGGGGCCGATTGTAGTCCGAGCGAAGCGAGGGCTATAAGGCCCTTGTGCCGGAAGCGACTACGTGAGCTAGGTGCATATACTATTTTTCCGCCTCAAAGCGCGGAAAAAATGAGTCTTCCGATTCGGAGCGCTAGACAGAAAATGTCTTTTTTCGCCAAGTGCGCGGAAAATACCGACGTTCCCCCTGCCCTAAATCGGAGAATCGTCATTCCGCGCCCTGAGACAGAAAAATAGTATACGCACCTAGCTCGCGTGGTCGCCCGTACCAAAATCGACCATACGCGCAGCGGTGCGTAGTATACCATCGGCATCCCATACAAGAGCTATCTACATACTATCGGAGAAATTTTACTGACAGTCACTTCTGGACTAAAGAATCATAAAATAACCGATATGATTTCTTCGAAGTCCAAATGCTGTTTGTTCGGTTTTGGAATGGAGTCGTCCGTGTGACTGCATGACGGCACTTACTCAAGCCTGAACTATTCACCAAAGTATAACGGCGAGATCTTTTTCTTGAGGGTAGATCATTTATTATCTCTATGCACCCTAGTCATTCTTTACCGTTCTTACAGCCTGTCTTGTCGGGATCGTAAAATATAGTGTAAGTGTATCTCTGCACTGCGCGTGTATATGCCTACTCTACGTGCCGAATCATTCCGTTTCCCAAGTGAACCGGAGGAATGAATCTTCCAGTACTCAAAAAGATCATCGCGCGAGAGCAAAGTAAACTCTAATTTTTTCATCACGATACCCCGGCGTATGGATGCCAAGGTCTCACGGTGCTCACATTTTAGGAGCCCATCTAGTGATAACCCTGCGATCAACAAAATTCTGAAGTCGAAAAAATGCATTGACGAGACAAGAATTTTCTAATGTATTTTCCAACGGAGAAACAGGATTCGTGGCACGTTTTATCTCGATACGTCAGGATTTTGTTTCAATTCGGGAAAAATTTCAAAAAGTACATAATGAAGCCAGACGAGTTGACAATTTTTCTCGAGAGAATAATCCTGGTGAAAAATTAAATGCAAATCTCAGGTTTCAATGAGTGAAAAAAGTAATTTGAACTGAGCCACAGCGACTCCCGCGTTTGCTAGCTGAATACAAGTACTTTCTAATGGCAAAGTCAAGGATGTTTGAAGAAGAAGAAGTGTCGATCATCTTTGTCTCAACCGATTTTCGTACCTTAGCTTATAATTTAGTGATTTCGTCAGAACTTACAAATTTCGAGCCCAAGCGAAGTACAGGTTGGAAATTGACAATTGAATAGAGAATTGGAATTGACGTGGGTTTTTTTCCAATCTACCTGACATCAGAAATGATTCCCAGGAGGTGTCATTTTTCCTCAATACTCGTCAAAGTCACGGATAGTTTTTTATCTATCTTTGCCACGGTATAGATATATGCCACTATAAAGAAATTTGACATAAAAAATGGCCTTATAATCGTGACACTTAACGGTTCCCTTCGTCCAAATAAATAGCACTCCTTTTTGATGAAGTTTGGCCTTCAAAAAGTTTCTGACTGGAAGAAAATTGCATGATGCTCGAGAGCCAATAAGCCACCGGAAGGACAACTCATGATTTTTCATGGAAGAAATTGCAAATTTTTCGCCGTGAGCTGCTTATGAAACTCTCCAATCTACCAATAGTCCGGTTTTATTCTGTTATTGGTGAAGTTTCAATGACCGTCGGCACATAATTATTTAGGACGGTTGGCGGTACTGCAGACGAGATCTCGAGAAATTTTTAAGTCGTCGACAAAATCTATGGTCCATACTTAACCAGGGAAAAGGCACTAGGTACTCGACCTACTTATGAAATTACTCTCTCATACTTCAACGTTGATTTTCGAGGTGCGCAATACCCAAGTTACGTGGTTCTTTTGATAAAATATACACTCAAAAAAGTAATAGTAGATTACATCACTGAAGGCGGAAGGCGAGTTCGGGCCGTAGGACGTGTTGTCGACCGAGCGCAGCGAGGGAGTCATGTCCTAAGGGCCCGGACGAGCTCTTCCGTCGGAAATGATGTGATATTTTTCACCACGAGAGCCGCAAGAAGGGGAGAAATGTCTGATCTTGGGGTTAGAGTGGTGAAAATCACGTTTACGACACGCCACGGTAAAAATATTTTGAGCATATGTGTTGAACTGGAATTCGCGTAAGACTTATCGGCACTCATAAAATATCGTTACACGTTTGTTTCTATACTATTGATCAGATATGCAAGCTAAACCGAGTTTCATTGCGTATTTTCAGCGATTGCTAGTCGAGGGCATGAATTTCATTTCAGCAAAATCATCTATATACAAACAAATCTACGATTCTTATGGGAGCATATTAGCCTACTCTGTATACACCATCATTATTGAATTTATTAATATATTTTTCAAACCATCTTCACATGTATCTGTCTAATCTAACATTTTGGTAATATTTTCTTTGTCACTTTCCTGAGTTATTGTACTTTAGCGACGATTGCTCCGTGAAAGAGTGCAGGATTGATGACAAAAGAACCCACTATCTTATCCTCTTATAACTTTTCCTACTTTCCCCCGGATTATGCCACCTACTTTGCTTGTCACATTCGTTATTCCTTCTTTGATATTCTCTGTTATATTCAACTGAAGAGGATTCCTAAAACTGAGGAAGAATTCATGACTGAAGTTGTTGTTACGTTCTTTTGTGAAAGTGCCTCGAAAATTATTTTCCGTACCTCTTAGAATACTGCGACAGAACATCACCAGCACAATCTGTTTTTATTGGTAATATACCAGTACTAACGAACTTGATCACGTTCTCGAATGTACTCGTCGGACTCTCTTTGATTGAAAGAGATCTGTCGAATTCCAAGTATTGATTAGACGAAGCTGAGTTTGGCCATGTTATTCCTTGTAACAGTACGTCTTTTTCGCCTTCTGGTGTGGGATTCCTGGAGGCGAGACACTTATTTCCAGCTCAAATACATTAGATACATACTTATATTCAATTTGGGTCTTGTTAAATAGCATACGTAATGGAAAGTAGATATTTATGTACAATGGATAGTGAATACAGAATATGGTTTGGCCGGGAATAATACATTGTATGACTCATTTCAACTACTTTTCTTACCCGAATTTGGCAAAATTAGTCCAAAGGCGAACCATTCGCCTTCTAGTGATGAATGTAGCATCATCCTCATCGAGCGGAAACTTGCCCACGCTCATATGAAATAAGTATGGGAGATCATCACCGTGAGCAGTCCCTGTTGAGAATCATGAATAAATATACTTAAATGCAACTAACAATATCTTTGCGTGAAAAGCGACTTGGTAACATTTATATATATTATAGTGATCAAACTGTATTCTCTCTCTAATCAGCTGGATTTTGATTGTTTTGCGATGATTCACAAATTATTTCACTGTATAAGTATAAGTATATCACTATATATATATATATAACGTATATCAGAATAATTTCTTCACCAGTGAAAGGATCTATTACGTCGAATTCTTTTTCGAAATCCCTAGTAAATCTTGTGAATTGTGAGTAAGCTTTTGGCATAAAAGAACTAAAACGCCCATCTTACCTCCGACTCACGATAGAAAATAGGTATTGAGACCAAAAAAATATTAACGAGCATCGCCCCTCAGGCTGATTGCGCCCAGATGAAGAATTGTTCATCGTTTTGGACAAAAATAATTCTTGTGCTACAATACGAAATGCTGCCGTATTGTAGTTGATGAATAGTATACATTAAAGAGTATCATTTTTCCTCAGCTGCAAAAAATATCGCTCGTTCTTGACCAAAGCCACCCTAACGACAGTATGAGCAGAGGCCAATCTCACAAGGTAGGATTCAGATTTATACATCTTCCCAGAAATTGTATGGCATATGAGTTATTTCGCTGAAAGTGCAATTTCCTGCATCTTCGTGCTTGCGCGAGCCTTCTGTGACGGGCAATGCCATTGCACTCTTGTGCAATCGCATTCCCGTCGGCCCGGTCTGCAACAGTCCGCGCGATGCACCTCCAAGAGGCGCGCATCGCGCGATCACGTTTTGCCGACCTTTGCACTTTTCGGACTCGAGGCGCGAGGCGTCGAGGATATATATAAACCTCGACGCGCGCGCGGCTCAAGAAGAAGAATAAGACCGCTCGACAACCAATTTCACTCATTTGTCACACATCACGTCTCTCTCACATACCCGAGTCAAGAATACCTCGGCCTGGTTATTTGTCGCCCTCGAGCCCTTCCCGCCTCGGTGAACCCCGTTACACTTCCCAATTTTTAATCACCATCCATGACAGTTTTTGTATGAATTTCATTATTACCTAACCCCTGGTTATCATTCTCGTTCAATTTTCGATCCCCCATTTTTCGAATTCTAATACGAAAAGCCAATATTTCGATTTTGAACCCTGCCGTCTGCAGAATTTGCAATAGGATATGCTTTTTTACGCAGACATGAAGTTGATAGACGGTATTCCTGGTCATGTACCTCGCGTGGTATAACTGTGAATGATTCTATCGTTTCAATTAGCCCGAAACTGCAGCATTTCAGCCCGGTCCGTCACAACGTGTCGTTTTTAATTTGCGTCATTGTATATGTACATATTTTTCGGTTAATTTCGGATCCATGGAGTGCCGCTCCCTTCTGCACTGCATTCATACGTGATAGTGCAGTATAGCGCGGACGCGCATTTCAAGCGCTATAGAGGGAAATAGGTACTCTACGTCCGAAATGGCCATGCGAGCACAGAGCAATAATGGTTTTGTATTATCGTGAGAACTCCAAAACTGCGTTTAATCAAGTATTTTATGTAACCGCGTCCACCTACGCGAGGCCCGGCCGCTATGAGGCACGGGGATTGTTTTTCCCCTCGTAAAAATATCGTCCATGCCTCAAAACAACATGACGAGTGAGGTGCATGTGCTAATTCTTGGAAGCAATGCAGTTATTAACGCAAATTTTCCGTCCCGAGATATTGAGAGAGAATTATTCTCAACAATCAATAACACAGCTATACAAATTGAAACTTTTCAAAAAATACATAACATGTGAAAACGGTTTCTGACGTATTTTGACCTCCTGAATCCAAATCTGAAACCCGTTTTGCTCCATCACGTCCAGTTTTCCCAGAAATACAGCGTCCAGCTTTTTCGCATTTCTGACATTTTTTTTGTTTCAAAAATGAATATTTCCAAATCTATCACATATATCTCGATGAATCTTTTTTTAATTAAAAGCCAAATTGTTATGTAATATCTAAATGACAGCGCAGGTCGAGATATTGTTCATTGAGAAAGTTATTAATTAAATAATGTTAAATTTTTCTGATTCTCGAGTGAAAATTTAAAAAATTTTCATGATCTCAATTTCCACTTACTCTCATATCCAAGCATGCCAAACGATCAGAATTGACATCTTTTAAACGAAAGAAAGTTCCTTGATTATAATCCATGACAGCAAAAATACGATGGACTTGAAAGTGATCCAACGTTCAATTCGCACGGACTTTGTGATGAGGTATAATTGACGGATTTCCCGATAAGCCGTGTCGATTTTTTCTATACATTACAGTGCATGGATCAGAACGATTAAAATAAAGAAGTCTCTCAAACCAGGGAAGAATGACGATGAAGAGCTATAACTCATTCCAGTGACATAGAAATATGAAAAGAATGCCCACCTCTCAGTGAAATGTTGTAGATTTGTTGATGCATGGAATTTTCAGTATCGTAAGAGAAACGATAATAATAGACTGGTGCGTCACTTTTCCTTTGAATCAATGTCCTCTTCGTATCGATCCCAAGCACGAAAAGGATATGAGAAGTAGCCTGCGAAGTGTCCAAGAAGATGATTTTTCAATCGTAATTTTTTCATTTGATCACCTAATGAGTGCCTTGTCCCTAGCTATATCTTGATTTTTGAGTGAGGCAAGTACGCCTTAAGACATCGACAGAAAGTGCTGGTACACATGCTCAAGAGAAAAAAGAGGATCATGTATTATCGTGACTGACCATACATGAACATTCGCATATAAGCAACTCGAAATAAGAACGGTAAAAGCTCATATCGACTTTTTAAAAAATTTATTTAGCGCTCTAAACGCTACTCGAACTATCAGTCTGCTTTCGAAATTATTCTTTTGGAATCGTACTGACGGATTTTCATGTACGTTGCCATTGTGGTCGTTCCGAAAAATTATTAACAGTCCGGGCAGCCTTCGAATACCAACTTGATTCTTGAAGAGTTGAAATGGGCGTGTTCCGTTCTAATTTGGAGTCCCCTATAAATAATTATGTGACTATGATATGAGTAAGTTTTTTCATTGAATTTTCATGATTATGGTTTACCAGTCGGTTTTTACATAATTTAATCCAACACCGAAGATATGAATAAATATTCCGCATAAAAATCAAACATTCCCAAACCATTTTGTTTACGTATATCTATAATGATACGTTAGTTCATTGAAAGCCAACAAACCTCAACTCATTCTTCAAGTGCTAAGATAAACTTCAGAATCAGCCAGATCACGCCAGAAAGGTATTAAAGTGAATTAAAATTATTGGCAAAACCGATTGCAGTGGCGGGCGACAGCACATTCATCTAAATGCGAATAAATGATCTTACCATCATTGTACCTGACCAAAGAACTCTCAACTTCGTTTTCTGAGATTTTCTCGAAATTACTCACTTCAATCAGTCCGTCCGCAGCAGCTTCTGAAATATCCATGGTTTTATTCCCAATGAATGAAGAAATTTTTTCGATCCCAGGAAGAGAAACGGATGATAAGTCCGGGATAGCTCCTATACCATTTGCTGCAAAGTTCACCATGTCTTGGAAACTCTCAAGACCTATAAAATGATGAAAATTTTGCTGATCACATTCGTCAGTCTCACGCGTGTTGTCTGATTTAGATTCAAGATATTCTCAATTTACTTTCGGCGAATAGTACTGTCTCTGCAGCCGTATATCCAGTTATATGTGGGACTTTAGTAAAATTCCCAGTGAAATATTTCAAAATTGGACAGTCGGTTAAAAACTTCTCCTGATCTTGAGATACTTCGGTGTCTTCAATGCTGGGCTTGAAAGGCGGGTCGGCCTGAAAAGACGAGTCATTTGAGTTATGATCGGTCTACAAATTTGAAATGAGGTTCCTCAATAATTTAGAACTCGCTTTTTCCGTCTCAATTCTTATAATCAAATGAGGAAACGAAACAAAAGGTCTTACCCCGCCCATTTTATCAGCCGCTTTCACAATTTCTAGAGCTGGAACTCGACGCAAATATTCTAACAGTTCATCATTTTTTAGTGTGGTTTTACCCAACGTTTCACCTAGTTCAAAAGCTCGTTTAACTGCTGAATCACCAGGATGAAATCCCCAAGGAACCAACGGAGAAGCGCTCATGGCAATGGAACGATGGAATAACCCTATAGTGTTTAAATGATTATTATCACAAAAAATTTCTCTCTGAAGGAGTCAACCTGTATTTTAGCAAACGTTTACATCGGTCATCAGTATTTTCATCCTTTGTCTATTGATATCTCGCTGTCAAAACAAGAAAAGAAAATATCATACCCTTCGACATTTCAGATAAACCATGTAAGTCAACGGCAACCCCGCCTGCACTTTGTCCAAAAAGTGTTACATTGTTCGGATTTCCTCCAAAATTAGCAATGTTCCTCTTCACCCACCGTAGAACCATTGTTTGATCCTTGAGGCCAGCATTTCCAGTGGCATCCGCGTGTTTCAGATTGAGGAACCCTAAATCCGGCAGTTGTGATTGATATTGCACCATTTTGAAGGCATTGCAATAGTTTTCTATGACCAGCATCGACATACCTAAGGGGCCCAATCGGTAGTTGAATGTCACGAGAACCACACCCTCTTCAATCAACAAATCAGGTCCGTACAGAGGGCTGTCCTTGTATCCTCCTTTGAATGAACCACCGTGTATCCAAACCATTACTGGGATGAGATTTTGCCCTGGGCCTCCAAATTCCAACTGAAAATTAGCAAAGTATAGATAAAAAAAGTATATAATATGTGCTGCTATCACGTATAATATTTTCAGCCAACGTTCCTATCGGATACTTTGATATCCCAATTCAGTTTTGTTTGCATGGATCTTGATCATTACGATACAAGATCTGATTGGTTCTTCAAAATATCGAGTTGGCACTTAGAAACGACCTCATTTATATCATTTTGAGGTCTTCTTAACCCATTGGTAGAGCAAAATTGTTTGGAACGCCAATTCAGAACGACGTTTCGCAAATGAACCTACTGTTTGACTGATTTCAAATTTAATCTACCAGATCATTACATGCTACCTTGGAACGCCACGGTTCAGCTCAGAATGATCATAATGTAATATGAGAAACGAATAAAATTAAGTGTACAGGAGAACTCTCTACGACATCCTGTTAATTTTTGTGCTTAGATCCTTCTCTTTCTTGTCCTCCTAGGAAATTATAAGTCATTGATTGAAAGGAGCTCATTACGAATTCTCGACGGGAATTATGAGCATGAAATATACATACATAACATAAGCAAATCTTTTGTCAAACTTTGAACGCATCGAATTATCGAAGCGTTACTGCTGTTACGTACTTGCGCGTGCCTATTAATGTACATGATCGATTTGGAGAGACATTTGTAGACTGCGAACTACACTCCATTAGGACGGTCAGAGAACAACATTGTAATTCAAGCTTTGATGTACGCAAATACTCAAAAACGGGGAAACCGGTTGATTGATTTTTTTTTGTCAACAATTCCGTAGAACCTTTTGAAACTAGTAAGATTCCTCTAGGGTACAGGAAGGAGCTCCTTGATTTTTTTTCAACGCGATTCATTGAGCAATACAGACGGGAATTAGGCAAATATTTCATTCGGAAAAACCACACTCTTTCGAATGCAGCAACGATTTTCCAGCCTTGGATCACTCCCATGGCTCTTCAAGACTTTGTTGGAATGCTCTTCTTATTCACATAATAAATAAGGAAAGTATCAAAGTCTGGGTGTTATATCTTCAACGCTTTGAAATCAGATAATCTGTACAATATTCTTACGAGTACCATGATCAAATTATACATTTTGTATGTTTTTCAATTAATATGGCTAGACCTTACATTCTTCTTGGTCTCGCTTCGCTCTATTCTTGCTATGCTTTATAAATGCGTAAGGTTTGCCGGTCCGCGTTGACATAAAGCAATCAATGAATAAATTCATATTTACAGAGATCAAGACTATTGTTTTGTGAATGAGAAAAATTCGGAACCACTAGTCGTACCAATCCATTACAAGTTCCACTGACCTTTGGGCTGTAAACATTCAAATAAAGGCAGTCTTCCGATCCAGTGAATTCAGACTGGTTGATGAAGTCTCTTTGAACACAATGACTCCTCTCTTTCGTAGCATCCCAAACATCAGTCCATGGCTCCTTTGGTACAGGAGGCTGGAAAATAATCACAGTCCTAAGCCGATTTGACTATCATCTCCAATTATTCCCTTATGTATTATAGTCTTGGTCGAGTCATTTTTTGAAGTATCTACGGCATGATTCAATACCAGACTGAAACTGAATAGATATCGCGAATGGTATTGAAGGAAAGTTAGTTCATTGCCGAACGATAATCACTGAATGTATGGCATGCTGTTGGAATCCTGCGGGGTACATCGTTCAATCGGATCAAGTTTATAGAGGATATTGGTTTGATCACGTTGATAACTCATTTGAAAGTGCTGTAGTTCCTCAAAATTATGTTTTTGACGTTACACAGATCAGAACCGATCGAGACGTTACCTCGTTCAGTACAGTGTTGCATATGTTGAACGAAATTGATTTTCAATAAAATGTGTGGTTGTCTTCTTGAAATTCATAGGAAAAATCTGAAAATTTCATGAAACTCTGTCAATACGAAAAAATGATGTGCTATTTTTTATTATCCGTCAAATCGTCGAATACAAAATATAAATAAAACGAAAAATTTTCAAGTTCTAAATTTAATTTTCTCATTCGGTTTCAAAAAGAATATACTCTATTAGTTAGGAATGCGTTTCTAAATCCAGTG
Source organism: Eretmocerus eremicus (assembly GCA_030522705.1). NCBI lineage: Eukaryota > Metazoa > Arthropoda > Insecta > Hymenoptera > Aphelinidae > Eretmocerus > Eretmocerus eremicus. The sequence goes on from JAPYYZ010003632.1 coordinate 23,430, forward strand.
AGGTCTCCGTAATGAAAGGGCCAACGAGTTTTCGCAAGCTTATCCACGTCATCAAGGCTTAGGGTGCGTAGCGTGGGAATAACAATTTTATATTGAGAAATAGCTCACCTTGAATCTTAGATTTCCAAGGGGAGGCTCAGCGTAAGGGATACCCTTGAAAGATGAATATTCGATTGACTGGATGACCGTTTTCAGAATCTCTCCTTTAACAAGCCCTTGCCTGGTTTGAACTCGAGGGGTGGATTTTGATTCTGCCCCAAACACGAGTGCCAGGAGAACAAGGACTAGGACACTCATTCTTCTCATGGATAACAACCTCCTTGATGGCATTTGATTCTCTCTATACAACTTGGAAACAAATCATATCGTTAATCCCTTGCGTAACAACTAAACGAGTCTCGAAGGTGCACAGGTCCGATTCATGAGTAAATTTAGCTCGTGAGATATTAGCTAATAAGTTGATAACGTCGATGGAATAACAACCATCTATCCACGATACATTGAAATCATGAAATTTTACTCAAGCATGCATAAATAACACAACCTCCACAATTTGTCAATTGGAAAGTCGAGTTCACAAATAAATTGATCATTTTAATTACAGTCACGGTTCTCAGTTAGTCAGAATGATGAATAAAACAGAATTTATGATCTAATTCTGAAGCCAGATTTCACACAGAATTGGAAATTGAAGTAATCTTGTGAGTGTGGGTCAAACTCCAAGAAAACCTTACGAATCTAGGATTTTCGGTGATATACACAGCAGCCCCAACGTAGTGGCCGGCCTTACTGAACTCTCAGAAAAATGTTACCCGTACAGCGAGTCTCGAAAGATCATCATCCGCAAATTTCGTGACATTCATTAAAAGTTAATTAAGAGGTGAAATATTCAACTCACAGACTCGATGCATGCGGAGGAATACATTTAGTTATCGCAGCAAGTACTTATAGCTCTGTGCGACCCAGAATTTGGAAAACGTTTTTTGCTCGAATCCGTAAGACTTCATATTCAAGTATTCCGATGCGCATATATATGTATGCAGATGACTTATTCTTTCAATTCTAAGAGCAGAGCTAAGCTCTCCGATCAGAATGTCTCCGGTAACTGACGATGACATAATTTACAGACTGCATTTTCTAGCTCGACAAGCTCATTTGCTATCGTTTTCCCTCTACATTTCAAGTGAATTCGAAAAGTTTACACATGATACTTGACATAATATCAATTATATAATTGTGTTGAACACAGTGTAAAAGAGATTAGCAGACTTCTTCAAATCGGGTATGCAAATTTATGTTTCTCATTAGTTGGATAAACGATATCAATTAGTCCGAAATCAATTTTTTCTTCATCCAAAAGAATGATTCCATAAGAATTGAATTGTTATCATGAAAATGTTAGTCGATTTTGAAGTTAAGAGAAAATTAAAAAGAAAGAGTCGGAGAAAGTAATCTCGTTGTGTAGTATATACCACTCTTCAATTTATGAAAATCGCTTGATTCGGAAAAGATACGTAAATTGGACCATGGAAGTTCAAAGGTGCTTCCAACCGAATAGGAATTCTGTCTCAACTAATCGATATGATTTTGAATTTTAAAAAAGAAAAATTGAAGGCGTTGGAAAGAATGATCGAGTTCGGGCACATAAGGGCCCAAAAAAGGGCCACAATCCAAGTCTCGACTTGGCCGACCGCTAGAACGTAAAAAGTTGTACGTAAATATTAGGTACATAAAAACATATTCAGCCAAAAGATACAATTATGATTACAACGTCCCATTTTCCAGTAAGTGGAACTCATGAATTAGAATGTAAGGGCTGAAATTTGTCCCCAAAATAGCATTTAGACTTACAAGGGGGAATTAAGGGTGCGGAATACCAGTCCTTAGCCCGCTTTTTTTCGCGCTTCAGCTACCTAGAATTCAACAATCCAAAGCATTTGTATGGAATGAACCTCCTGACCAGAGATACAGTCATCACCTCCAGTATTGCAAATCATATATCTATATCATTCATCAACAAGGGCCTTTATGGTCGATGCTGAAGTTTCTGTTTGTTTCACCGGACAGGAGGCCCATTCAAGAGTATGTCGGAGTCCTATCCTAACTGCATGCTTACCGATATTGTCGAGTTTACACATTTTTCGATGCATTTTTGAGACATCGCAGACCTGAAAAGTAACACCGATTGTATGACCCCTCTCAAATCGACGTGATTTTCGAATTTTGCGATACCTTGAAAAATAATGGAGAAATTTGAAAATTCGACAATGTCGGTATCCGACATTCGACATCCTCTTCGTAGATACCTTAGATTCTTTATATTTCGGGTGATACGAATCTGTACGAAAATTTTGGTGAGGATTGATGTTTCAGTTCTGAGGTTCTCTCTTCATCAGTCGATTAACTGAGCGTCGAAAATCACAACTATCTTGAGTAGAGGTTGATTCTTTGGCTTTCTTAAGAAAATGATGAAAGAAATGAAAAAATCATCAGAAAATTAATTCAAAATACAATAGCCTATCACGAATTTGTTGAAGGCAAGACGTTAAAATCTTCAAAGGATCCGAGGAATATTCTATGGGTTTGAGAGGTGAATAATTATAGTTGCATATCAAAATTCAATCGCATGTAACGTTTCCGAAAAATAATAGAGCTTAGCAAGCTCATTACATCAGTCGCAGTCCCAAGTACTTTACGAAAAACTAGCCCATCTCAACCATTTCAAATGAAAACTTTACTTCGGAGACTCGCACAAAAGCTAGCACATATCAGCTTCTTGTGAGGAAAGTAACTCATTAAGCGTAATGAGCACACTCCCAAGCTCACAAGAAGACAAGTTTTTTTCCAAAACGTAGCGCTTTTAGAATGTAGATCTCACAAAACGAAGAACCGTACAATTTAAAGTCGTTTTGCTCTAAATGCGTTATATCTCGAAGGAAAAAATTTTTTCCATCAAACGAGTATGTTCAATTATTGTGACGTCGATATCTGCTTGAATGAATGTCGAATCTATCTGAATTTTGGTACTGTATCAGCCGATGCATTCCGAAAGGCAACGGCAAAGTAAAATTAGTGATATGCCTTAAATGTTAATCGCAAAGTAGCAGCAATTGAGAAGTAGATGAAGACTCCAAAGACCCCGGACTGAGTACGTTCATTTTGGTCCTTTCAACGAAACTCGGCGGAACTAGCATCTGATAGACTGAAATACCGTGATAAAATTGATTAACTTTAAAGTTCAAATGAGGCCACAGAGCGAAAACGTTTCGGTCTCGAGTTATGAAGCTTCAAAATCATGGGTCTTAGAGAGTTGGAGACGGTTATGTTTACGTCCTGGTGAGAGCATATCCGGAAGCTCGCAAGACATAGCGACGATAAAACTTGCATTCGTTGCATGATCTGAGCGCAAATTACAAAAAAATATTATAGGGTCGTTATGAAATAACCAGATTAAGGCCATGTCGGAGCCTTGCAAGGGCGCTCTGCATAGAAGCAGTTCCCATTATTCTCGAACCCCTTAAAGATCTGGATCAAAATAAAAGAGAGAGACTGTTGTACATACCCAAATC
>JAPYYZ010003633.1:0-12586 GCA_030522705.1 Eretmocerus eremicus
CTGCCGTACGTTTTGCTACTGGTCACAAAAAGTATGATCACATAACGCCTGTATATAAAGAGCTGAGTATACTTCCATACGCACTGAGACGCGATTACCTCAGTCTTTGCTAGCTGAGTTCTATTTTGGCCTGCCATGAACCCTGTTACCTGGCAAATGAGTTCAATTTTCGACCCGTTGATCAACCTGGATCCAAGAGATGTTCCTCGCTAGATCTGATCGTGCCTTGGGCTCGCACTGAGACCTATAAGAACTCATTTTCATTCGGAATCGCGCGTTTATGGAATGAGGTCCCTCTTGAGATCCGAAAACTTTTCAAAGGGCCCTGCTTCAAATCAGTCCTCGAAGAGTTCTTTTTGGAGACAAAGCTGATGCCCTAACTGCATTTGCCAAATTTATGATGATTATCTAATGAAATCGTTCATCAATAGTGTCTCTGACTTGTTGAAATGCAGCTCATCATATTGCAGGCTCGTATTTGATGGACTATCCACTTTTTACTCTGATGACGTTGATCTACTCTTATTTAGTGATGATACTTGTGAATTTTATTGTCTATATTGTCTCTGTCTTTTTCTTCTCCTTTTTTATTCTATATTATTTAAGTTAATTATATTACTTTTTCTCTGCAATTGTTCACCAGCATCAATCTGTGATCGTGTGCTATATTGATTTCTAGCGATATCAAGGCCAAATATGTACCTAGTGCGGACTATGTAGGACCCAGAGTCCTTGGTCTCAAATAAACTATTCATTCATTCATTCATTCATTCTCCCTCTCGGTAAGTGCCACGAGTCAGACGTTTTGCCCGCTGCTCCCACATTGACTCTACTCACAACGGCATTTTTTGGACTCCGTGGAGGAGCTTTTGTGTCGACAGGTATTTCCCGCTCCTTTTGGTTCTACGCGCAATTGTGCAGACTCAGCTGACCTGTAATTTTGAGCCGAAGACCGGAAATATCTGACAGCTGTTTCGAGGTCATGGCCAAGTGTTGTCTACCCAGTCCAGCATCATAGCAGCTCCAGCGAGAAACACAGCAACCCAGTATCAAATTTGGCAATCGATGAGAATTTGTGTCCCATCATACTGTGACCCGCAACGGCTAATCCTGATATATATATATATGGGTCAGATCAGTATATTTTCAAAAAATCGTGCGCAGCCCCCCCCCCCCCCCTCGTGCGCAGCCCCCCCGCAAAATTTCTCGCAAATTTTTCTACTGAAAGTAGGTACCAAGAGTAGTACTTTGCCCAAGTTTCAGCTCGAAGAAGAATTCTGGGTGCCCGTGGGAATTTTCTCAAGTTCGAGAAAAAGTTTCTTTAGACCCTTTTTCAAAAATTTGCCAAATCGATCCAGAGAATCGTAGTGGAGTCTGCGGGGACGGATTCTCTTTGTCATGACGTCAACTTTTGGGGAGAAATTTGACCCCAGCCCAAAAGTTTGACCCGCGCATCTGGCGCCAAGAACCTTAAAACGCGATTTTTCCAATTTTTGACCTTCTGTAGAATCGCTGCCATTTTGAGTCATCTCAATATTCTCCAACCCAGCTCAGCTACTCTTTCTTGTCTCAAGAATACCTACATTTTCCGTTTATGAACATCCGAATCGGTCGAGCGGCGTTTGAGTTATGACCAACTGAAGTTATGCATTTGTTGAAAAATGCTCAACTTGACCAGCTCGCCCAATGTAGTTACCTCCATCAATCGGTCTGAAACTTATGTAAGTTACTCATGAAAGTGTCCCTAATTGGTAGAGGAAATTCCAAGCTGTATATTGGCCCTCCGTCAGAGCTATGAATTCCTGAAATACCCCATTTTTGCTGTTTTTTAGGCGTTTTTCCAAGCAAATCCCCACTTCATAATCAGCTCCAACTGCGAATGCGCACATATGTATGACGCTCGGAGTAATTCCATCTAATAGCTAGTACGATTACCTTCAAAATGTGCCCACTCAAATGTCAATTGATTGAGTAGAACCGGAGATACGGCTATTTCAAAATTAAAAAACATCCAAGGTACCAAACCCGTGAGCCCTGGGAAGGCTCGTCTCGACGACCCTCCCAAACTTTGAACGCGTATATCTCCGGTTCTACTCAATCAATTCGCATTCCTGAAGAAGCATTTCGAAGATAATTGCACCAGCTATCGATTCAAACAAGTTTTGATACCAAAATTTCACGCGCATGCGCAGAAAAACTCATTTATAACGAATCATGACTATTGACAACTGTCATTCCATCTGGTGCAATCATCTTCGGGATGCTTTTTTGGGGATGCGAATTGATTGAGTAGAACCGGAGATATACGCGTTCAAAGTTTGGAAGGGTCGTCGAGCCTTCCCAGGGCTCACGGATTTGGTACCTTGGATGTTTTTGAATTTTCAAATAGCCATATCTCCGGTTCTACTCAATCAATCGACATCTGAGTGAGCAGATTTCGAAGGTAATCGTACTAGCTATTGGATGGAAATACCCTGAGCGTCGTAGATATGTGTGCATGCGCAGTTGGGGCTGATTATCAAGGGGGGATTCGCTCGAAAAAACGCCTTGAAAACAGCAAAAACGGGGTATTCCAGAAATTCATAGCTCTGACGGAGGGCCAATCTACAGCTTGAATTTTTTTCTACCAATTTGAGACACTTTGATGAGTAACTCACATAAGTTCCAGACTGATTGATGGAGGTACCTACATTTGGCGAGCTGGTCAAGTTGACCATTTTTCAAAAAATGCATATCTTCAGTTGGTCATAACTCAAATGCCGCTTGACCGATTTGGACGTTCAGAAACGGAAAATGTAGGTATTTCCAAGACAAGAAAAATTAGCTGAGTTAGGTTGGAAAATATTGAGATGACTCAAAATGGCAGTGATTCTACGAAAGGTCAAAAATCGGAAAAATTGCGTTTTACAGTTCTTGGCGCCAGATGCGCAGGTCAAACTTTTGGGCTGGGGTCAAATTTTTTCCCAAAAGTTGACGTAATGACAAAGAGAATCCGTCCCCGCAGACCTCACTACGATCCTTTGGATCAATTTGGCAAATCTTTGAAAAAGGGTCTAAAAAGGCTTTTTCTCGAACTCCAAAACATTCCCACGGGCACCCAAAATTTTTCTCCGAGCTGAAACTTGGGCAAAGTACTCGATTCATATTCTTCTCTCAAATGATCTGGTCGAAAATCGACCCTCAACATCCTCGGCGGCTACTCCCGACCCTTCACCTGGTCACGAATGATAGATATCATCCAGAGGGCATCAAAGTTATTCTTATGATGGCACGAGTATCACGAGACGAGCCCCTACTACTCAGTCTGTGTGTTGGCCCTCTGATTATGCTCAAATTTGGTTTATAACTATATTTCGACCACAAGAAATCGCTCTAATCAAAATCATCGCAGGTTCATCATGTAGAGCTGAAAAAGACGAAGAGAATCTATTTTGAATCATACCGATAGCTCAAATACTCGCGCGGCGACGATTTTTGCCGAAAATCACTGTTTTGGCCTCACTGTGCCTCGGTCCCAGATTCAATTTCATCGTACAAGGCTTCCATATAGCACATAACGGAGTGGTTCAGGCAACTGGTCGTCTGTAGGTGAGATTGCGTTGATTCGTACTTTGATGAGATCATAATCACCATCATCTGACACTTTATTTAAATAATCTTTAGTCATTTTTGAGGTAGTTTGATAATTTGATGCACATGCTTTTTGCGTTTGTAAGGGTTGGCGATCTCAGCGCAGAAAATACAACGTATTCTAAGGTTGAAAGCAGCGGCATCATTTATCTCTGTCACTCACTTGTTTGACCGCTCTTCTTCTCTTTGTAGGCTTTGATACTCCTAGTCTTAGCGTAATTTTCTCTACAAGTGACATGAACCTCTGGAGACTCGCTTTGTTGAATTTCCACGTATTTCCCATCATTTTCGAGTAAACTCGCTTCTTCAAATTTATCAAGAAATTTTCCCCGCTATCGTAGATTCTCTATCTCATAATACTCTGTCGCAATGTAGAAATGAAGTATTCTCTCGACCTTTCTCATTTACAGCTACTGCTTTCTCTGCCGTCCTAATTTTCGATGAGGTATCTACGCCAAAAACGTAGGTGAGCGAATCAGGAGATCTGAAGTGATATAAATTTGAGAGATATCGCTATTCTAATCATCTGTGACGATTTGATCAGAGAATTCAAGAGAAATGAAATACCTTGAAGCTCCATAAGTTGTGAAGCAACATAACATAGTTCTAGCAGGCGTATCCTAGCGTCACACGGTGTCCTAGAAATGACTTCGAATGAAATGGAAACTTCTCTCTGGGACGCTTTCGAGATATGTTTAAGGGTTGGTTGAACATAATCTTCCACTAAGAATGAAAATCTTTCGTCGATTGAATTCAGAAGAAAACCATAGAAATATCACAAATAAAGGAGGTAAACCGCAGGTTTGCCTCCTCTATCTGTAATATTTCTATGCATTCAACAAAACTCATCGGTCCATTTAATGAACGTGAATATGGATTCGAACTAATTTTGAAGTCAATAACATTCTGATGAACCATTTTCCAACTATTACGCTAGCTCTTGGAATGGAAGTGATGAAGAATCAAAAGAGCCGGCAGTGCATGCAGTAAGAGAGGAACAGATAGCTGAACGCGAGAGACAGACGCCAAGAAGTACTTCAGATATTGAATATCTCTTGATATCAATGAATGAAACCACCAATCTTGATGGAACTTGTCACGAATGCTCTCAAGACCTTAAATGTCGGGGATAATTCATCTTCCAAATGATCTTTCCGTTCACTTATTGATTATATCGTAAAATGAGATATCTCCAAAACGAGGCTCATGATCTTCGCGCAATTTCACAGAAATCTTCCTCTCATAATGGCCTATCAGTATAGATTCTTTCAGATTCTTCTACTGTTCTGTTTTTGTGATATCCAAAGTGAAGACCTTAATCCCTACCTTTCCAGTGTGAATTGTCTAAACTTGGAGGATTAATACCTCGGAATCTAGGTTCAAGACCCTCTTGAAATTTTGATATGTTCTCTAATCCCATGAAATCTTCCAGTAAGCAAAATTTCAGGAATTTGTATTGTCAGGAAAAATACCGCCTGAACCACCTCAAAACAAGTGTTCGTTGTTTCTATCAAAGCACATTGATTAATTATACTGTTCCTTGTTATTTGCCCGCCATATTTGCATATGCCATGCAAATAGTTGATCCATGAATGGTTGATACAGAGTTCACTCGACACCGCTCCCGGATGAGGCATCAAAAGATTCTGTCAACTCTGAAAATCATCCAGAGAAGCTCCTGCAAGCGGTATGTTTTTATAACAGTTCTCATATCTAATAAGTTCATGATCCATAAGATCATTCTTGTAGATCTTTAGTTTTAAAATTTTGAGAAGTTATGAATATTTCCCTCATCAAATTAGAGTTCGTATAGGAATTTTAATTGAATATTATTCAATGTGATAAGATTGTACTAGAAATGGCTCCACGATCGACTTGATATTTCTTTCTATTTTTTTACAAATAAATGTATGAATATTTGTCAGATTATTGAATAATGTTCTGGTCACCCCCCTCCCTTCTTTCCCTTTTTCTCCCTCCTCTTCTCATAAGAAATACTCATGTAGGCATGGTATCGAGTGATTTCTGTATCAATCATTCATGAATCAACTATTTGCATGGCATATGAGCAAATCCCAAAATTCGGGCCCTTGTGTGTAGCTGGCCTATTGGACGCTTTAAAAATAACCAGCGAAGATAATTCACAATTCATGCTAATCTTTCATCAGTGATGTTTTATTTTTAGTCCGCATTTTGGGGGCCAGATTCTTCTTCAAGCGATTGAAAACACCCAAATTAAGGGGCAAAATCGAGTTTTGACTTGTAGCTGAAGACAAGTGATCGCACGGCTTAATTGATAACTTTGACGACGGGTACCTAATCAGTCTAAGAATTGGATGAGAACTTCAGAGCACGTTGTTCGATCATGTCAGTTTTGTTTAAAGGTGTGCCTGTCAATAAAAGAAAGTAATGACATTTCCTCGTCGCGTACAAAGATTTTTCATAATTTATTATCTCCGTCTTGTAACTAGCAACATAGTCACGGCGTTGAAGAAATCGTCATTCTCATGCATGCATCTCATTCTACATGAGAAGAGCTTCAAATTCAGTGCTCTATGGATAGTGTCCTCCACGGCATCTTGAAATGAGAAGAAGAACAATGAAAAAAGTCTCCGCGAAACTCGACCTGAGATAGCGGTTCTTTGAGAGGCACCCAAACAATAAGATCGATAACACTGGTGAACATGAAAATGCGTTTATCGTTCTAATAGTCACTCTGAACGTAGTTAGTGCTGCTGAATCCGAATCCGTTTTTAGAATTGGCCTATCACGTCAGGATTTTGAGATAATCGTTATCAAAGTCACGAAAAACGCTAATTTAGGCACTTTTCTCGGATTTATCCCGCGAAAACTTGGGACTGTTGATTTTTTCCACCCGCTGTACTCGAAAGTGCGACAGTGGAGCTACACAATGAGCTATCTGGGAATCATGTAGTAATTTTAGTTTCTGAGATGCGATAATTTTTCTGCGAGGTCACGCGCGTTACGAAGAGCCGGTAGCAAAGTAGTGACGACAGCTGACGACGCATGCTTTGCTACCGGATTATAATCCACTAGATCCACTCGTGAGCGATGATTCGGACCATGAAACATACTTCTACCAGCCACTGGCTTTAATGCTAGTTATTAAGAACGACTCTCGCACATTTGGCAAATTTCGCACATTTTCATTCTTCCCCGTAACATCAAGGCACACTGGGCTAGAGCAAGTATTTTGATGCGAATAAGCTCAGAAAGTATGACAATTGTCATGTGATTCATTTGGTGACTTCGCCGCGAGGATAGTAACCAGAAATTAAGACGGAACCATCAAAATAAGTAATGCGACTGTTTTCACATTTTTTCGGCACATTCCTGGTGAAATATTATACAGATACGGAACCAGGATAAATTCCATGGTTCCGTATCTGTATGAGTCGATTCATATATGTTGTTTCCTATTGTTCACCATAAGTCCTGAACGGTCCAGCTAATACTGTGTTATAATTTGAGAGTATTAGCCAGACCGTTCAAGAGTTATGGCGCACAATAGAAAACGACATATATGAATTGACTCATACACATACGGGGCACGCTGGAAAGAAAGCTATGGTGTAATTTAATGAAGGTTCGTGGATGGAATGTGTGACGTACTGTCGATAGATCTTGGCAAGAGGAACAAAAAGAGATTCGTTTCATATGACTGAAAGGTTTACTTGAGGAGAGACCTGAGGTAGAAACGTCGATTGAGCAAGAATTTTGCTTGCACAGATTGCTAAATTAGTGTTTGAATCCCATTCTCCTCTTTGAGTATACTCTTCAGCCATATGAAACAAAGCTTTTCTTGTTCCTCTCGCCAAGACCTATCGACTGTACGTCACTTATTTCACCAATGACCCTTCATCAGGTCACTACACAAGCTTTCTTTCTGGTTTTCAGTGCATGTTTGTCATCGTTTTTTTCGTACACGGAAACTCCTGAACGGCTCGGCCAATCCTCTTGAAATTTCGAGGACTTATACAGAATGATCAAATTGAGAGCTGAGTCTATTTTGAGCCCTCAATATCGGATACATTCTCACTTGTGATTTTTTAATCACGGAGTATGGTATTTTTTATGTATGGAAGTGTGATATTTCTTAGCCATGAGGATTGGAAAATATAAAGAAGACGATTATCACATATTTTGATATCATGAATCGATTAGTTGATCCACATTCTTCATTCAATGATTTCGAGAAAAAATTGCACAGTCCATAAGAATTCATTGAAAAATATGACGGGGAATATGGAAAATCTGTAACAACCAACCGACTCATAACAAGAAAATAAACAGTGATCATCTTCTTCGTATTTCTGAATACTGATAGAGAAAAAATGTGGACATTTTCGAAAATATAACGCTCCCGTGATTGAAAAATCAAAAATCAAAACGTACTCGATATAAAAGGCCCGTAATGGAGTCACCTCTCAGTTTAACTCCTCGAAATTTTGAGAGAATCGGCCATACCCTTCAAAAGTTATCGTGGGTGATAAAAAACAACGCATACTTAGAGACATGGGGGAGAGACCGAAAAGAATGCTATGAAATTATTTTATGGAGTGCAGTGGGTAAAATTTAGGACGTACAGTCGATAGATTTTGGCAGGGGCAACAAGAAAAGCTTTGTTCCTTATGAGGTGTACTGGAAGAGGAATATGGATTTGAACCATCAATTGAGCGAGAATTCCTTTTTCGCGAATACAATGCTTCCTCTTTGAGAAAGCAATTACAGCATGTGTTGACTTGGGCATTCATGAAGCTGCATCATCAGAGTAGATCATTCACATATACTTTAGCGTTGAATGAAGAGGAGAGATCTGATGATGAATGAGAATAAATGTGATCCGAACCAATGTTCTTGAGAAGATATTCAATTGAATTCCTGAATTCGGTTTCTAACAGATGATTTCCCTCTCCAAAATTTTTACATGTCGACAGTTCCCTCCACGATTCATGAATAATGCACGGACACAGAGAAGTAGCGATATCTCAGAAACTATGGTAGCTGCGTCAGAAGTCAAAAGTGGGCTTTGGAGAACACAAATAATACTTCATAATCATGCCTCGTAAAAATTTTTCCCTCGCTTTTCTCGGATTTATAAATAGGGCTAAAACATGCAAACATTTTTGCTTCAGTAGGACACCTCTATTTTTGCGTGTACTCGGCGGATTGAAAAATTTCAAAATGCATCTTGTAGTTATTCTCAAGAGCTTTCAATTCCATTCTTCAAAATCTTCCTACAATAACGTGAATTCAAGTTATGACTTTCGCAAGGTAGAGGTATTCGAGCACTTGAATCGAAATGATCCATCGAAGCCCTTATATGCATGCATTTACTCTCGCAAGGATGCCTAGTTATTCGAAAACTGAACCCACTCAGATTGTGACTTATCTATTCCTCTCAGTTTACAAGATGGCTGAGTCACAATACAAATGGATCCAATTTTCAGATAACTAGACATCCTTGCGAGAGTAAGTGGAAGCATATAGGGGCTAGAATGCATCATTTCGATTCAAACGCCCGAGTATCTCTACCTTGCGAAAGTTATAACTCGGCTCCAAGTCATTGTAAGAAGATTTTAAAAGGATGGGATCGCAAGCTCTTGAAAATACTTACAAGATGCATTTTGTAATTTTCGAGTCGGTCCAGTACCCGCAAAGTTAGAAGCGTCCCACTAAGGCAGACGTATTTTTTTTTTCTTTTTTTTGAAGCTCTTCATGGATACAAAAGGAGCGAGGAAATTCTTCCAAGGCATGATTTCAAAGTATTGTTTGTGTTTCTGCAAATCCATTTTGTATTTTCCACGTAGCTATCACAGTTTCTGAGATATCGCTACTCCTCTGCGGCCATGCGTTATCCATGAATTTTGGAGGGTACTGTCATTTGAAATCTACTCAAGATCGTCAGTGTGTCACTCCTTCTTCATACCTTTCCAATGCAATTTCTCATGAAAATCAGCGCTCTTGTGATTCCTATGAATCCAAGCACCTAAGCCATCTGCAGTTCCCAAACTCTAGTACGGATATAAACATTCCATCACGAAGGGAGAGGGACAGAACGACCACAAGCCAAAATCTATCAGGAATTATTGGATTGAAGTAATTCATGGAGTTCATAGTGACAAACAATCCCAAGAGCAAGAGAGATGATTGCTCCTAGAAGAAGCAATGATCTCTCTGATGAATGAATCACATCACATCTGAAGATGAGGAGATTCTTCCAACCGCCTTTGACTGAACATGCAACGATTTTGCTGAAATATGAGTAGTACCTGCAGAGTCGGTCCTTTTAATCACAATCGAAATGCAAATTGGAAGAATTTAAATTTGGATTATGGATTCGAAGGGAATTCAAATTTGGAGAACTCTACGTGTGATACCAAGCTTTTTGATACTCTTACTAGATACCTTGAGAGATTCGTTTGTGTCAACTCGAAGCAATCAGGAAAAATATCACAAAAGGCCATTAAATTCTCATCGGCACTTGTGCAACTTTTGCTGAAACTGTAGCACGACTCCTCCGAGTACATATTTGTAATTTCTTTAAAACATTGAGAGGATGATGGCACACTTTGGTCCGATAGTTCACGGTGCCACTTCCATCCAAAAAGCTGCATTTCTTACACTGTGTATATTTACTATACATTAGCGAAAGAATGAAACGGTTGACTACCGAAAAGTTGGTATGTTGACATTCATTCATTCATCATTCAACTCTGCTGAAATATGAGAGCATGTCATACATAACACAACATTGTTTGCTACTAGCTCGTGACACCATGCTCACGGGTCTTACGAACACTCTACTTACGCACACAGCCAACACCGCCGCTCACCGACACATCTTGATGCGAGATTAATCGAGACTCGAAAGATCGATGAAGAAGAGAATCTGAAGCGAGCGTCGAAAACGCACGGGAGGGTCGTGAAACTGCGACGCGGAAATCGACACCTTGAGAGTTCGAACCGGAGAAATGCTCGAAAATAAACTTTGTGTATCAAAAAGGCACATTATGGAGGGAGAAAGTCCTATCAGTGATCGTGAACGTAAAGATAAGTCACCGAGGAAAGAGAGTGAGGTGAAAACGGCCTAACTCAGCGTATATAAGGCACGGCTGCCTTACGTGCTGTATGGTCGTTCTCACGCAAGTTTTTTTTTCTTTTACTTGCTAGCAGAGCGCTATGGCGCCTTTTGATCACTCATCAAATTTCCAGTGATTGGTCGATCGCCCCCGAGGATGTAAACCAAGGCGTGCACCTTAAGGTAACACCAGCGTTGGGTGCCATACCTAGCGGGGGGCCCCGATGGACTCATCGAGTTTTTCTTGTGTTGGAAAGCAGAATTGACGTCATCACCACTTGGTAATGTTATTTCAATGATCTAATGACGAAAGGGCTGAGTTGCAGACCCGTATTGCGCTCCAAACTGGATTTAAGAGATATCTGAGGGCCGTATCTAGGGAAAAGTCAGAATATTCATTTACTCGACTCCAGTGTAATCAATCCTTTCAAAACTAGATCAGCATGTCTATAACGAGTATCTCTATGACACTGGAAATTCCTAGAGCAGTACGAGGTCACCAGACTCAATGGCACGGAATTGAAGAGAACTTCGGCACGGGACCCCTCTGGAGTCACAAACTTTTGCATCTTTTCCTGCATCAAATCAGTCATGAACCCATGTTTTTCTTCGTGGCATCTCATTGAGTTGATACAACTGCACACCATGTGATTTTTTGGTAGCGGAATGACGGGTAATGACTGAGATATAAGCTCAAAAGTATCAAATCGCATGAGATTCTGTGTTAAGTCTTAATTCTTCATGAATTTCTCTCTCGAAAATTAAGCCGCGAACCTATATATTCCATATTGGCATTCGAATTCTATCACCTCCAGGAATATATAGTAAAATTCTCAAGTGTTTATGACGGAAAATGCCGGGTCGCTTGTGCTACCTCAAAACACGCGTGACAAGCGGAAAATTGAACTTCTCCGCACGAATCATTCCTTATTATCCTTCTGAAGCGAAGTACGGGCCCCAAACATCCGAAAGTGTTGAGAATGAGTGAATTCTCAATACTCTCCAGTGCGAATGGTGTCTTGATGCAGAATATCATTTCTGCACCGTAAAATGTGCCGCAACCACAAAATCGCCCGAATTCTGAGATTAGCCCATGTATACAGGTGTGACCAACGTACGGAAATATATGAGCATTACTTTGGACTATCGTCTTTTCACAAAAAAAAAATGAATAAATTGGAGAAAAACTTAAGGCACATCAATGATCTTTTGCACACGTGATTCTACACTATTTGAAATGACAAATACACAGCTGTGACTCTCAAATACTTGACGGCGCGAGTTATGAGGCCTTAACATGTTTTTTCACGAATTAGATAGAAGAAATCGAATCTACGGGGGTTTGGGTTTCAGCCTCAAGAACTGATTATGCATAAGTCTCTAAACTGTTCAAGTATCTAGAAAACTGGTTCTTGAATTCATGATCGCATGCAATAATAAACAGGACACCAATCATTTGAGATACCGCGCAGGTATGACTTATTTTCTCACGAAATGGGATGAAATTAAACATCAACCGAGAGAATGTACAATAACAACAATGGAATCAACAATATTCCTCATAGGAACTAACATTCCATTCCTATAACGTATATAATCCGCGATTTTCATTACAGAAAACTTCAAGGAATATTTGCACGCAAAAATTAAATCGGGAATTCGCTTTTTGCTTTCTAAAAGAGAAAGCTTTGTAATCGTGACAACGAAATTCTGGGTCACCCGATGCGTCAAATCCATTTTTTTTCTCCGTCACACCTCTTAGCCATATTAAACAAAGCTCTTCTTGTTCCTCTCGCCAAGATCTATCGATTGTTTGTCACACATTTTACCCACTCCCCTCCATAGAATTACTTC
>JAPYYZ010003634.1:0-14465 GCA_030522705.1 Eretmocerus eremicus
AATGGCCGAAGTTGGTATTTTGTGATAATAGGTAATATATTTGAGCCGAATGGAGCTGCTATCAGTCGAGAGGTCGACTTCAAATCAATAATGTTTTTTTTCACACTCTGTGCGTAAAAGTGCATTTTCCACACGTATTTTTGACTTTTCCCCACGGATTGTGAAAAAATAGTATACGATACACGGCCGGAAATGTTGGAATTCGCATACTCGTGATAATTCCAACCCTCGCCTTCGGCTCGGGCCGGGAAATATCACTCGTTATGCGAATTCCAACTTTACCGCCCTTGTATCGTAATGTACTATTCCATGTGTCACGGAATGTGACATCGTTTCCACGGAATTCAACGCAGAAGGCCAGGGTTCGAGTCTCGGCCGGCACCAATGTGAATTTTCATAAGTGCCTTTTCGGTGGTTTCGGTGGTTCGGAACCCACCCAAAAGCGTAGGTCCCGCAAAATAACCTCAAAAAGAGCTTGAGGATGCGTTGATGAAAAAAAAAAAAATTCCACAAACACGTGGTGTTTGTTGATTAAACTTCCTCATTATCATGATGGGTCTACTATCACTGACTGAGATTACTCTTCCAAGCCTCAACTTTGAGAAATCATAGTCAGAGGAAAGCATTACAATAGGTAAATGGTGAATTCACGGGTATGATTGACGCACCTCATCGTCCGGACATGCAAAAATGTGCACTTCTGGACATATGATCGCGCGTAAAGGGTTGAAAAAGGAATCTGTCATCTTTTCAAACTATCCTTATATGTTGGTGGTGATGAGCATCAAACTATCCTACAGTTAGATTGGGCTGACTCATCATTGCTTCGAAATGGTAGCCACAAACATCAAATTCCACAGTTTCGAAAGAATTACTCACATTTTGCTTTTGTGCGCAAAGTCGAAATTTCTCGTGAAATTTGAGTCTCTTCAATGCGTAAAAATAGATCTATGCGTGAAAATATCACTACAAAATGCGTTTGACATAGATATGAAGAGAATCTTTCTGATACATTCTTCAAAACTTTTTCTCAATCGGGGGGCATTTTCGCCATTCTCCCGAAGAGATAATAACAATAATGCTCGTGCGGTTATGTTGGATCGTGCGGTCATGTGACTTTATCGCACTGTTCGGTGCCACTCGGGCGGAAATGTTCATTCCCACCCTTGTTGCTTAATGTACTATTTTCATGCATACATCCAAAGCTTGACTGTTTCGATAGTGATCTAATCGATTGGTCCAGCGATTCCCTCCAATACGAATACTCTAAAAAGCTGATGGGATATGAGAGAACCGAAGATTCAGCCTTTCCGGGAGGGAAAAAGATTGGAGCTTTGACCTAGGTATCGAATCCATGAGCCTCGAGAAGGCTGGGCGACCTTGCGAGCTTCGAATGCATTCATCTCCGGCTCCACTCCATCGAACTGACATAAGCAGGAGTGATTTAATAGAGGATTCAACCGGGTATCGATCGAGATCATTTTCCAGACTCAGGATGTACCTGCGCGCGCAGGAAAATTACGTTTCATGGATCGAAATGAGAATGGATTTAGTTACAGCTCGTGAACGTGTAATTTTTCTGCTGATGTGTGCGAACTGTCAGTCTCGAAACTAATCTCAATTGACGGTTGATCCAGTTCCCTTCGGTATGACCTCATACTGGAATCTATTTGATTAAGTAGAACTAGAGACGCGCGCATTCGCAGCTTAGGAGGAACGATGAGCCATACTCGGTCTCCGGGGATTCATTTTCTTAGATAGTTTCCCATCTTAAAATATTCGTATAACTCCGATTTCATGACATCAAATCAATTTCTGCGACTTCTCTACGCAAAGAAAATTGCGCTGGCTGTCGATCAAAAATACTTTTAAAGCTGTAAAACCTTGTCCATGAGCAGATCCAGCTTACAAAAGTTCAAAAAGACAATCTTTTTTGTAAAGTTTTTCCCACTGTTCTAACCATTTCAATAATTAAGAGTTCATTCAACCTGTTGATTATATCTATTGACTCTGAATTCATAAAAACGAAATTTGGAATTGCCGGCTCCTTATAATTATGACTCTTAGATGTATACATATGTTGGGTAAATCAATTACGGTATGATGAATCGGTATTCTTATAGGAGAAGAATGAAGATCAATGACATCACTCTGAGAAAACATACTAAAAATCTCTTTGAGCAACGTATTTTGATTTGGGAAATTGCCATGACATTTAAGGACCCAGGAAAGGACCCTGCACGAAAAACATTGATTCGAGGTCCCGGTAATTTTCAACGGGACTCTAGCATCTTATAGATTAAAACACCGCGGTCAAAAGTTCAAATGGAGTCAAAGAACAAAATTGTTCCGGTCTCAAGATATGAAGCTACGAAATCAAGGAATTTCAAGCGTTGGAGAAGGGTTATGTTGACATGTTGATGGGAGCTTGTTCGGTAGCTTGCAAGAGAGCTTGCATTCGCTGCATAATCAGAGCGCAGAATGGAAGAGCATAATATCATAAGCCCAGTCGGGAATCAATTGAGGCCCCGTTGAAAATCACCGGGACCTCAAATCAATGTATTCGGTGCGGGGTCCTTTGTTCCCCAGATTCTGTAATGAAGAAACACGGAAGGGAATCACGGTTTGATCAGCGAATCATTTCAACCCGTTAGTCCCGCCAAACAGTAGTTCTCTCCCGCAAAAATCGTCAAGATGGCGATTAGGCACTGTTCTTTGAGGAACCAGGACGAGAGAACTTGGGGGCTCTTGCTCCTCCTGAAGACCCCATTCCTTGAAACAGTTTCCGGAAACTTTCATGCTTCGATTCACCCTGATGCGTCCACTGGCTTGAATGGGTACACTACTCTCGATGGATTCTAATACCGGAATATTGACTGGAGTATACGAATTTAATTATGAACCTCGAATCATATCGATTTGGAGGTGGATTTTCGCCACTCATATCCGAAAAGGCAAGATCCTGCCAGGTCCTTTGATTTAGTGTTGAGTGATATTCATAATTTTCCACGTGGCACAAGTACTTGGACTACAGACTTGAACAAAAGTAATGGACGAGGGTTCAGACCCCAGCTTTCCCCAAATCAAACTTGACGAATCGTTCTTCTAGAGATTATATGAATCATTGATCAACTGCAAGATGATATATATGCCAAGAGTGGGAATATACTCTTTATCTTTGAAAAAGGTGGAGCAATTCCCCGTGTCCTCCCGTGCCTCCCGTGCTTGACCGGTGGACGACGACTGATTCCATTTCCTGTGTCTTCCCGTGCCTCCCGTGCTCCACCGGTCAACGACGGCTGATGCGATTCCCTGGGTCCTCCCGTGCCTCCCGTGCTCTGACCGTGGACCAGGGGGCAAGCGATTTCCCGTGTCCTCCCGTGTCTCCCGTGCTCTACTCGTGGACGACGGCTGATGCGATTTCCCGTGGCCTCGTGTGGCTTCCGTGATCTACCCCAGGACGACGGCTGATGCGGATCACCGTGTCGTCCCGTGTCTCCCGCACTCTACCCTCAGATCGCGATTGATGCGACTTGCCGTGTCTTCCCGTGCGTCCCGTGCTGAATCCGAGGACGACGGCTAATGCGATTGCCCGGGTCCTCGTGTGCCTCCCGTCATCTACCCGTAGACGATGGCTCACGCGATTCCCCGTGTCATCCCGTGCCTTCCGTGCTCTACCCGTGGTTGACGGATGGTGCGACTCCCCGTGTCGTTGTGTGCCTTCCATGCTCTACCCGAGGACGACGGCTGGTGCGGTTCCCCGTGTCTTTCCGAGCCTCCCATGCTCTACCCTTCGATCGCGATCTATGCAACTCCGCGTGTCCTCCCGTGCGTCCCATGCTTCATCCGTGGACGAAGGCTGATGCGATTGCCCGGGTGCTCGTGTGCCTCCCCCCCTCTACCCGGGTGCCTTCCGTGCTCTGGCCGCGGACGACGGCTGACGCGATTTCCCAGGTCCTTCCGTGCCTCCCGTGCTCTACCCGTGGACCCGGGATGAAACGATTCGCCGTGTCCTCCCGGGCCTCCCGTGCCTCCCGTCATCTACCCGAGGACGACGGCTGATGCGATTTCTCGTGTCCTCGTTTGCCTTCCGTGCTCTACCCGAGGACGACGGCTGGTGCGATTCCCGATGTCGTCTCAGGCCTCCTGTGCTTTACCCGTGGACCACGGCTGATGCGATTTGCCGTGTCGTCCCGTGCCCCCCGTGCCTCCCGTGCCTGCGAATCTCTATCCGTGGACCCCCGCTGATGCGATTCCCCGTGTCCTCGTGTGCCCTCCGTGCTCTACCCGCGGACGACGGCTGATGCGATTCCCCGTGACCTCCCGTGCCACCCAAGCTCTACCCGGAGATCACGATTGATGCGGAATCACGTCTCTTCCCGGGCCTCCCGTGCTCTACTCGTTGATCATGGCTGATGCGATTTCCCTTGTCCTCCCGTGCCTCCTGTCCTCTACCCGGGGATCACGGTTGATGCAAAATCACGTCTCTTTCCGGGCCTCCCGTGCTCCAACCTCGGACCACGGGTGGAGCCATTCCCCGTGTCCTCCCGTGCTTCCCATACTCTATCCCTGGGGAACGGCTGATGCAATTCCCCGCGTCTACCGTGCCTTCCTTGCTCGACCCGTGGAGAACGGCCAATGCGATTAGCGGTGTCTCCCAATACCTCCTGTGCTCTACCCGTGGACCCCGGCTGATGCGAGCTTCCGTGTCTTCCCGTGCCTTTCGTGCTCCACCCTTGGATCACGCTTGATGCGACTCTACGTGTCTTCCCGTGCGCCTCATGCTCCACTCGTGGACGATGGCTGATGCGATTTCCCGGGTCCTCGTGTGCCTCCCGTACTCTACCCATGGACGATCGCTGGTGCGATGTCCCGTGTGCTACCCGTGGACGACGGCTCATGCGATTCCCCGTGTGTTCCCGTGCCTCCTGTGCTCTGACTGTTGACCATGGCTGGAGCGATTCCCCATGTCCTCTCGTGCCTCCCGTGCTCTACCCGTAGATCACAGCTGACCCGATTCCCCGTATCTTCTCGTACCTCACGTGCTCAACCAAAGGACGTGCCATACCGGTGAACTAGGGGTGGAGCGATCTCCCGTGTCCTCCCGTGCTCCCCGTGCTCTATCCGTGGGGATCGGATGAGGCATTCCCCCGTGTCCTCCCATGCCTTCCGTGCTTGACTTGTCAACAACGGCTAATGCGATTCCCCGTGTCTCCCTGTGCCTCCCTGGCTCAACCCGTGGTTGACGGCTGGTGTGGTTCTCTGTGTCCTCGTTTGCCTTCCGTGCTCTACCCGGAGACACCGGCTGATACGATTCCCCGAGTCTCCTCGTGCCTCACGCGCTCAACGCGAGGACGTGGTGTATCCGTGGACCAGGGGTGGAGCGATTTCCCGTGTCCTCCCGTGCCTCCCGTGCTCTACCCGTGGACCACGGCTAGTGCGATTCTCCCTGTCCTCCCGTGCCTCCCATACTCTACTCGTGGAGGATGGCTGTTGAGATTTCCCGTGTCCTTCTATGTCTCCCGTGCTCCACCCGTGGACCACGGCTGATGCGATTCTCCGTGTGATCCCGTGCCTCCCGTGCTCCACCCGTGGACAACTGCCGGAGCGATTCCTCGTGTCCCCCTGTGCCTCTTGTGCTCTACCCTTGGATCACGATTGATGCGACTCCCCGTATCCTCCCGTTTTTTCCTGTGCTCTACCCGAGGACCGGGGGTTGAGCGATTCCCCGTCTCTCCCCGTGCCTCCCGTGCTCTATCCGTGGATCGGGGCTGATACGATACCCCTCGTTTTCTCGTATCTCACGCGCTGAACGCATGGACGTGCTATACCCGTGAACCAGGGGTGGAGCGATTTCCCGTATCCTCCCGTGCCTCTCGCGCTCCACCCGTTGACCACGACCGGAGCGATTCCTCGTGTCCCCCGTGCCTCTTGTGCTCTACCCTAGGATCACGATCGATGCGCTCCCCGTGTGCTCCGGTGCTTTCTATGCTCTACCCATGAACCGGGGGTTGAGCGATTCCCCGTCTCTCCCCGTGCCTCTTTCTCTCTCTCTGGCGGTGAGTACATCCACACGCATTTCACATCGCTCCGTACTCGAACGTCGTTTCCACCATCCAAACGTTGTCTCGAGCGGCATTTCTCTTGCAGATTGGGTTCCTCTCGCAGTCTCTATCTTTGGGAGCTTTACTGCATGGCTCCAACTCGAGCCGGAGAGGACTAATTCTAGTTCCGCCATCCTGAACACCATCTGGCCAGCAGATTTTGGCGCTGAAATCGAACCGTCTGCGCATGCTCTGCGACCGGCGATCGTCTGCTCAGCTGTGTCACCTGGCTGCCGTCTGCTGCGATGTTGTCTGCTGTGAGTGCCACCCGTCACGCATGCGGCAATAAACTGCGCACAGGCCGCGGCAGAGAATGCGAAGCCTGCAAAAGATCCTGCCACGCCAAATGCACGGAGCAGCCAGGTCCAGCTCTGATGGCAAAGATTGCTGGATACAGGTGAGCGCAGTGCCTATCAGAAAACCATCGCCGGGCGCGTCGCAGCAGAAGAATGCGACAGCAAGGCTAAGCGTGAAACCCGCCAGAGAGAGTGAGACGAGAGATACGAGCTCGCGGGCTCGTGTGAGTAGCTCGCATACGATACGCGAGCGGCTCAGCGGTCGCGTTGCGGGGAATCCATCTCCCCCGCTCCCCGGGCCAACACCACCGAGCGGAGCGCAAGGCCCCCGCCGCTGACGGCTCTCTCTTCGAAGAGAGCCCCCCGCTTGCGCTACACCGAGGCGTGCTGCCAATTGATGTAGTAGGGATACCGCGTAGTATAACCAACAGCGGGCTCCCTAGATCAGAGCCCGCGAATATTCAAAAACAGGAAGCGCGGCTCTCTCCTGCAATGCAGCCGCTCTCATCTCCAACTGTGGAGCGCAATGCTGGAACAACGAGGGACAACATCTCTGCCTCATCGCCACTGCTGAGTAGTGAATGGAAACTCATTGCGCATAGTACTTTGGACCTGTTTTTTCAACAGGACAGCTTGATTCAGAATAAGCTCGATCAAATTGAATCTCTCTTGAAACGACGTGACGTTGCCATTTCCACCTCGCCCCACACGCCAGCGGTGAATGAGGCGAGTGATCAACTGTTGCCACGCATGTCGACACTTGAAAAACTCGTAGAGAAGCAGAGCTCTCAGCTGGAAGAGCTCCGCTTGGATCGTCAGCAGCTTCTGGATCGAAACGCTTTCATGCGAGATCAAGTCTCAAAATTATCATGCTTTGTCGAGTCTTTCACAGGCACCCAGAGCACTCTGCGGCAAGAATGTAGTAATATCGATGATCCGCAATGTAGTGCCGAGTGTTTCCATCAATCTTCGAATTCACATCTCTCGACTAGAACGGATTCGTCGTGCTATTTACGCGCCGGGAAGCAGGATACAGGACACGGAAGTGATGGTCTTGAGTGCAGTGAGTTGATTATCGATGGTGCTTTGGAGAAGGATTCCTCTGCCTCGCCGGAAGAGGCACGTCATATTTCTTTCGCTGTACTTAAGACTATTCTTCCCTTGCTGGAGAGGGATGACATTGCTGAGGTCCATATCGTGCAACCCAGGCGCGCATTCAGCGGGACGGATCCAGAACGCGATAGGAAATTATCTGTTGGAATCGCGGCCACCAACCGACGCGCTTCACCATCGTGCGTAGTCCAACTCTCTAGCAGCCACCTAGTTTGGGAGGTGATGCGAGTGAAGCGCTCGGTCGCTTTCAATTATTCCACAGCTCACAACGACGAGCCGACTTTCTTTGACTCTGTAGCGAAAGCACTTGTGCCGGACATTAATGAGATGCTGCCCCGTGAGAAGTATAGAGAGTACATAAGCTTGAGACCATTAGCACGGGGTTTAGGCTTTGGATACGTCTGGCACAGCGGCGGATGTTTCTGGGTCGAGCGAAAAAATGGTGACCGGGCGCATGCGTTTGAATCCCTTACCGAACTCCATGTCATTCAAAAGGCTAGTCAGATGGCCCCAACTCGGACCCCCAAGGTCTTGGACCAAACCGGGAACAGCTCCACGGTTCCCGAGCCGGGTGTAGTCCCAACAGGAGCATCAGCGGGGGGCTCCCTGACTGAAAAAGGCTGCTGGAGAGCTACAAGGCAGTAGTAGTTCTCTGAAGGCGGGGTTTCTCAATATTAACTCACTGAGAGATAAAATTGAGCAACTTCGCCAGCTCGTCACTCAAGATCCCTCCTTACATCGATTTGGAGTAGCTGAGTCGTGGCTAGATGAGTTTGAGGATGACAGTCTCGTTCAGATTCCAGAATTTTCACTGATTAGGCAGGATCGTAACAAAAATGGTGGTGGGGTTCCCCTGTATGTACGCAATGATTCCAAAGTAAAGAAACTAGCTTTATCTAAGACGTCTGGCCCAGGAAAACCTGGTGTACCTGAGTTTCTTTTTTGTAGCATACAGCAGGGCAGCTCCCCACCACTATTGGCAGCGGTTATAAATTGACCCCCTGGAATTGCAATGCAGAAGGATGGTGGGCTATTCAGCTCATTACGTCAGCTGTGTGGTGATTTGAGCCATAAAGTTATAATGGGGGACTTGAACGCAGACTTGTTTGACACAGCTGATCCTGACACCAAGACTTTGACTGCTTTGACAAAAAGACTGTTCTTACAGATAGTACAGCATGGTGCGACTCACCAACACAACTGCAATGTATCTCACACATGAATTGTTCACATTTATACAGATGAAAACGACACCATTACTGACTTCCAGAACAGGTTGCTGCCCAGTTTCGGCAAGCACGGGGTAATTGACGTCACCATCAACGTCTTCAACTCTGCTCCGGCGAAGGATTTCTTCACTTATAGGGATTTCCGAAACATCACTCCGGAGCAGTTGAATGATCGCTCGCGCGACTGGTCAGCCGTTGGAAGTGCTGGAACCAGCTTGGAAGACGCTCTTCATTGTTTGAACGGGAATTTGAGAATAGTTTAAGATCAATTCGCGCCTTGAAAAACAGTTAGACCCCGTGAAAGCGATGCTCCTTGGATTGGTCACGAGTTGAAAGCGCTCATGGATAAGCGACATGCAACACGTAGGCGCTGGGAGCGGAATCAGTGCAACCAGCGCAAGTGTTCTGAGCTCCAGAATGAGTACTTTTGACTCAGCGAAGAGGTCGACGTGCGTCTAGAGCAAGGGCGTAATTCGTTCCTCCAAGGTGATCTTCCGGACGCTCTGGATCAAAATAAAACATCTGGAAAGAAATGCGCAACCTCGGCTTCTTGCCCAAGAGCAAAGAGGACGAGCTTCATGGTTTCACACCGGATGAGTTGGATGCTCACTTTGCGGGGGTCTCTGTCTCGCCTCAAGAAAATATTGAAGAAGCGATGGGCGGAATAAATTTGGCCAAAGAGGAGGGCTTCAAGTTCAAGCCCACGAATTTCAATGGAGTCGTCCTTGCCATTAAACATTTTTCCTCACAGGCCCGTGGGGCGGACGGGGTCCCTGAGCGCGTGATTGCGAAGGTTCTCCCGGCCATAGGTGATCTCATATTTCCGACTCCTCTTTCGCTCACGGCATCTTTCCTGAGGCTTGGAAGCAAGCACAGCTGATTGCATTGAAAAAGAATGTAGCTCCATCAGCGGTCTCGGACTTCCGTCCTATTGCACTGCTGTGCTTCCTGTCCAAGGTTCCGGAGAAAATTGCCCATCACCAAATCACGGAGTATTTTGGAAATACAAATTTACTTGATCGCTACCGAATTGGTTTCAAGCAACACCACAGTACCCAGACAGCTCTTCTGGAGTTGGACGATGACATCAGAGTAGGAATTGACAGGAAGGAGACCACCCTGCTGCTACTCTCCGACTTCAGCAAGGCGTGTCCTCCCATGACTCCCGTGCTTGACCGGTCGACGACGGCTGATCTGATATGCTGTGTCCACCCGTGCCTTCCGTCCTTTACCCGTGGACAACGGCCGATGCGATTCCCCGTGTTTCCCCGTACCTCTCGTGCTCTACCCGTTGATCACGGCTGGAGCGTTTCCACGTGTCTTCCCGTGCCTCCCGTGCTCCACCTTTGGATCACGATTGATGCAACTCCCCGCATACCCCCGTGCTTACCGTCCTCTACCAGCGGACCAGGGCTGATGCAATTTCCACCGATCCCCGTGTGTCCTTGTGCCTCCTGTGCTCTACCCACTGACCACAGCTGATGCGATTCCCCGTGTCTCCCCGTACCTCCCGTTCTTCACCCGTGAAGAACGGCTGATCCTATTCCCCGTGTCTCCCCGTGCCTCCCGTGCTCTACCCGTGGATCAGGGCTGATACGTTCCCCCATGGCTTCTCGTGCTTCACGCGCTCAACGCGAGGACGTGCTTCACCCGTGGACCAGGGGCGGAGCGATTTCCCGTAACCTCCCGTAACTCCCGTGCTTTATCCGTGGGGAACGGATGATGCGATTTCCCGTGGCCTCCCGTGCCTCCCGTGCTTGACCGGTCGACGACGGCTGATTCGATATCCTGTGTCTTCCCGTACCTCCCGTCCTCTACCCGTGGACGATGGCTGGTGCGATGTCCCGTGTCCACCCATGCCTCCTGTGCTCTTTCCATGGACAACGGCTGACGCGATTCCCTGTGTGTTCTCGTGCCTCCTGTGCTCCCCCTGTAGATCACGGTTGATGCGAATACTCGTGTCCTCCCGTGCCTCCCATGCTTGATCCGTGGACCACGGCTGATGCGATTTCCCGTCCCCTCCCGTACTTCCCGTACCATCTGTGCTCTACCCGTGGACAACGGTTTGCGCGATCCTCCGTGCCCTCCCGTGCCTCCCGTGCTCCACCCGTGGACGACGGCTGGTGCGATTCCCCGTGTCCTCCCGTGCCTCCCGCACTCTACAATCGGACCACGGCTGATTTGATTTCCCGTGTCTTCTCGTGCCTCACGCGCTTTACGCAAGGACGTGCTAAACCCGTGGACCAGGGATCGAGCGATTCTCCGTGTCCTCCGGGGTATCCCGTGCTCTACCCGTGGATGACGGATGGTGCGATTCCCCGTGTCCTCCCATTCCTCCCGTGCTCTATCGGTCAACGACGGCTGATGCGATTTCCCGTGTCCTCTCGTGCCTTCCGTGCTCTACCCGTGGACCATGGCTGATACGATTCCCCGTGTCTTCTCGTGCCTCACGCGCTCAACGGAAGGACGTGTTTCACCCGTGGACGAGGGGTGAAGCGATTCCCCGTGTCCTCATTCGCCTCTCGTGCTCTACCCGTGGAGGACGGCTGGTGCTATTTCCCGTGTCTTCCCGTGCTTCTCGTACTCTAGCCGTGGGGAACGGATAATGCGATTACCCGTGTCCTCCCGTGACTCCCGTGCTTGACCGGTCGACGACGGCTGATTCAATATCCTGTGTCCACCCGTGCCTTCCGTTCTCTACACGTGGAGAACGGCCGATGCGATTCCCCTCGTTTCCCCGTACCTCTCGTGCTCCACACGTTGACCACGGCTGGAGCGTACCCTCGTGTCTTCCCGTGCCTCCCGTGCTACCCGTCCTCTACCAGCGGACCAAAGCTGATGCAATTTCCACCAATCCCCCGTGTGTTCTCGTGCCTCCTGTGCTGTACCCATTGACCACGGTTGGAGCGTTCCCTCGGGTCATCCCGTGTCTCCCGCGCTCCACCCTCGGATAACGATCGATGCGAGTCCCCGTATCCTTCCGTGCTTCCGGTGCTTGACCCGTGGACCAGGGGTTGAGCGACCCTGCGTGTCCTCCGGGGCTTCCCGTGCTCTGAATGTGGACGACGGCTGATGCGATCCCCCGTGTGTTTCCGCGCCTCCTGTGCTCTACTCTCTGACCACGGCTGGAGCGTTCCGTCCTGTCTCCTCATGCCTCCCGTGCTCTACCCTCGGACCACGGCTGATGCGATTTCGCGTGTCCTCCCGTGCCTCCCATGCACTACCAGCGGACCAGGGCTGATGCAATTCCCCCCATTCCCCTTGTCCTCCCATGCCTCCCGCGCTCTCCCCGTGGACCATGGCTGATGCAAGCTTCCGTGTCTTCCCGTGCCTCTCGTGCTCCACCCGTGGACCACGGGTGGAGCGATTCCCCGTGTCCTCCCGTGCCTCCCGTGCTCCACCCCTGGACGACGGCTGATGCGATTTCCCGTGTCCTCCCGTGCCTCTCGTGCTCTACCCGTGGACCACGGCTGATGCGATTCCCCGTGTCTCCCCGTCCCTCCCGTTCTTCACCCGTGAAGAACGGCTGATGCTATTCCCCGTGTCTCCCCGTGCCTCCCGTGCTCTACCCGGGGATTACGGTTGATGCGATTCCACGTCTCTTCCGGGGCCATCCGTGCTCTACCCGTGGACCACGGGTGGAACGATTCCCCGTGTCCTCCCGTGCCCCCCGTGCTCTACCCGTAGACCACGGCTGATACGATTTCCCGTCTGTTCCCGTGCCTCCCGTGTCTGACCCGTGAGCAGCAGCAGATGACTTCTTCCGTTCCTTCCCGTGCTCTCTTCGTGTTCACCTGTGAGACGAGGCGGATAAAATCCCCCGTTTCTACCCGTGCTCCGCATGTTCGACCTGTGAGCTGCGGCGAATAAAATTCCTCGTTCCCTCACGTCTCTCACGTGCTCGACCCGTGAGCTCTGGCAAGTGCAGGCTCCCGTTCGCTCGTGTTTCTCCCGTATTTGACCAGTGATTTGAGGCTGATGAAATTCCTTGTTCCTCCCCGTGCTTCCCGTGTTCGACCCGTGAGCCCTAGCAAATGCAGATTCCCTCCCCCTTCCGCGCTCCTCGTCCTTGACCTGTGAGACGCGTTGGGAAAAACTCCCTGTTCCATCCCGTAAGCTTCGTTCTGTATTGCTCAGCTGTCAACTCGAATATATAATCCCTTAGTTTACGTCTCGGTGAAGCCGGGCGAAGCCAGGGGCGAAGCCGGGGGCGAAGCCGGGGGCGAAGCCCCCAACGGGGTCCGCCCCGCGGATGGAAAAAAATTCTGAAGAATGTATCAGAAGAATTCTCTTCATATCTATTCCAAACGCATTTTGTAGTGATATTTCTACTCATGGATTCATTTTTACGCATTGAAGATATTCAATTTTTACGAACAATTTTGACTTTGCGCATTGCGTAAGAGTTACTTCTGCTCACAGATTCATTTTTACGCATTGTCAACTGTGCTTGAAAGTTCTGGTTTTCGGATTTGCGCACCGTATAGCTGCCCTTAGATGGATTTCCACACACAGTTCAACGCACAAAATTGCAAAATTAGTATATTACGATACAAGGGCGGCGAAGTTGGATTTCGGATCCTTGTGATAATTCTGATCCTCGCGTTTGGTTATGGTCGGAAAATATCCCACGGTATACGAAATCCAACTTTGCCGCCCTTGGATTGAAATATCCCATCACTCGAGTCACATTAATGATCGCAGTTGAGAGAACGTCGAATGTCACAAAAGGAAAATGTGAGTGATTTTTTCGAAACTGTGGAATTTGATGTTTTTGGCTACCATTTTCGAGCAATGATGAGTCAGCCCAGTCTAACTGTAGGATATTTCGATGCTCATCACCACCAACATATGGGGATAGTTTGAAAAGATGACAGATGCCTTTTTCAACCCTTTACGCGCGATTATATGCCCAAGATTGCACATTTTTGCATTTCCGGACGATGAGATGCGTCGATCATACCTATGAATTCACCATTTACCTATTTTAATGCTTTCCTCTGACTATGATTCTTCAGAGTTGAGGCTTGGAAGAGTGCTTTCAGTCAGGGATAGTAGCCCCATCATGATTATGAGGAAGTTTAATCAACGAAAACCACGTGCCCGTGGAAATGATGTCACATTCCGTGGCACATGGGAAAAACATTATTGATTTGAAGTCAACCTCTCAACTGGAAACAGCTCCATTTCGCTCAAATATGTTACCTAGTATCACAAAATACCAACTTTGGCTATTTCCCCAATGCAAAAATGATTGGAGGATTCAGGAAATCGAATTCTCAAGATGCCACAAATTTTGACCCAACGGGCATCTTCGACCCGCAAATTCCACTTTTCTGAGAGAATCACCCATATCAGTCACCATGAATCGTCAAATGATGACATTTGACGGAACGTGCAGTGAAATCAAGCTCGACGGAACGTGAAATAATGGAATTACCGCACGAGAATAAGAACGAACATGGCTCGAAAATTCCATCCTCGCACGCTGAGCCATGCGGCAATGACTTTACCGCACTCTGCGCATTTTGAAGTGTGCGGTAAAGACTCTCCGCATTACTTTCCACACGGGTATCAGGCATCAAAAGTTTACTTTCCGCACAACTCTACGCACGAAGTCGCATAATAGTACATTACGATACAAGGGCGGTAAAGTTGGAATTCGCATAACGAGTGATATTTTCCGGCCCGAGCCGGAGGCGAGGGTCGGAATTATCACGAGT